>KN882323.1:108122-130818 GCA_000934455.1 Apostichopus parvimensis
ATGTATGTGTGCATTTATGTCTAAGCACGCAATTCAGTTTCACGCACACAGTGAGTTCGTTCACTGCGGCGATCATCATGTAACTGAATCTTGCAAGGACGACTAATTCCTTTGGGGCGGCCAGGGAGTTTCTTTGAACGGTTGCCATGACGACATTTGGACACAATTTCGCTACGCTTGCTGATTGATTTGTAGCTTTTGTCGGCTCTGCTTCTTAATATGAAGAACTTTTCTTCCATACAGAGGTTATACACTGGTTAGAGCTGCGCTTATGTGCATTGTAGTGCTTTAGGATTTCCCAAGAATTGCATTGATCGATTTTCTTTCTTTTAAATCCAAGATATGTTTGAAAACTCAGTTTTCTTTTTGGTAACGTTCGTTGTGGAAAGATTTGGTGTGGTTGATGTACCTTGCCTTGAGGCTCCCACTAGCCAGACGGATATATAAGGCTGTCTCTTGATAAGTCGTGAGCTTTTCTTTGTAGATTATATCGCTGGCGAGACATTCCCGGACAGGGGGCAGTCGCTCTTTTAAATGCAATTGCAAGTTATTTCTCTTTCGGTATGATCTTGTTATTACGGGCTTTTATTATTTGCCGCATACTCCTCATGCAACTTTAGCCAATTTTGATGTTGTTCTTGTTCAAATGTATATGTATATATAATATAGTATTGTTCGATACAGGTGACAAATGCCTTCAGTGGAATTACGACCTTTCTTATCGGTTTCTGGACATACTGGACATATTATCAGCGTCCATAGCCTAGTGGTTAGGGTGTCCGCATATCAAGCGGAGGCCCGGGTTCGAATCCCGGTGGAGGCTGGAAGTTTTTCCCCTGTTCTGGATTTTTAAACTCACAACGATTTCAATATATGTTTTATACGTTATATCTTTTCATTCCGCAGGGTTTACCACCTGGAAATTTCGTATACAAAATATATACATTCCATTTACCCTTGCCCTCTTTGTTCTTGTACAATGTGGACTTCTTGTCCTCATGAAACGAAACCGAGGTTAGTAATTCAGTGAATTTCCGTAGAGAATGACAAATAATAATAAAATACTTTTGGTTTACAACTTGCATCTTTCTAATATGTACTAGACAACATAACTTGTCAACTCCTTAAATATGTTAGGCCTTCTCCTCTCATCCATTAAATTTTCGTGCAATATTCGTTGTTTAAATGTTTTCTTTTTTATCCTTCCAGTTAGAAGACTAATCAGTATTTAATAGTTTTCTCAAACGAAAAGCCATGTAATTAAGAAGAAATAATAATATGTAATTAACAGAATTACACTAAACTTACAGAATTGTTAAATGCTTAAAGGTTTACAAGAAAGAAGATATCCTTTCAAATACAGCCATGGAGTAAACTAAAGCTCTTCCAAAACGTCATTCTTTTGATTTAGTATTGTATACATATTGTTATGTATGTTGTTTTCTTCTTCCCGTGGCCAGTTGCGTCTATGTGCCGAAATGTTTGCAGGTATTTACTTTCTTTGAATAAGTTAAGTTTATAAATGTTCATGTGATTTGATGGTCTTCTAGTCTTTCATACACAACACATTTATTTGTGATTAGTGCCCCACGAGTTTGGTCTTAGGCCAGATATGTAGGTTAGCAGAAAAGCAATAGAAGAAACGGAATGTTAAAACAAATTTAACTTGCAAAAGAGAATTAAATAATTCAACTTGAAAAACACTTTATAGTAAAATCACATCATTCGATCGGAACTAGGATTCTTTGTACTATTATTTTATCACAAGCGTTGGGTCGCAGTTCTTTTTTAATAATCACAGCACTGAGTATTATTATTTGTAGAGATCGGCTAAAAATACTGATTTGTGTCTGATGTGGCGTTGGACGCTACAATGGATAACGCAGAGGAAGCCAAGTTTGAGGCTTCGTAGGAAGTTACATTGAACGCTTTTTTGATACACTGCTTTATTGTGTATCTTTTGTTTTCAAGAATTACCTTTGGCACTCATCTAAGAACTTGTTTAGCTGTTTTGTATTATAGGCACAGTGTTACTGAACACAAATACGATACTTTGAGAAACGGTAAAGAAGTGGCATTACATCATTCTTAATGCCTCGATACCTACTCACTCATCCCCGTTCCTAACTCAAGTATCATGCACGTTTCCTTTAGCAGTCATCGTTAGTTGATTAACAAGGCAACAATTAAGTCACAAATACACGAATTATAGACCCACTATTAAATTTTCACCTGCTGTTCACGTCACCTTATTCATAATATATTATTGTTAATTTGCAAATATGCAATATTTGGGTGCTAAGTTTTCACTGAACCCCTTTTGCATCGTAACAATGAAGGCATTATTTCTTTACAATAGTAGTGACGTCGTACAAGTGTCGGGTCACGGGGGTTCACCAAAGACTAATCCGGGCACTTATGAAACAGGTAAGATCAGATAGATAAAGTCCTAGCAAACGAAAGGCGGAAGTATACGTAGTGTCTCACATAAATGCGTCTTGGGAAATTTCAAAGCCCACGTAACAGTAGTTAAAGCCCTGATCGACTGGTCGGATACCTACGTACACATAATACTATGCATGTTAAATTGTTTCCACCATTTAGGTGTTTGACCATCAAAGAAAACATGTCAATGACGTGGAGCGATTAGGAAGGCATTGTAGATCGAAATGCCGGAAAACACAAAAAGTAAAAAAAAAAAATCAGTTATCGTTAAATACGATCCCATGCAAGTTTGGACTTAACCCGAGCATTATAAACCGTTGTGACCATTTATATTGTTGTGTTTGGGGAAATAAAATCATTTTTGTAGCACACGTTAATATCTTTTCATTATAATTTACATTGAGTTTTATACGTATCTACCCCTACAGACTTGTCGGCGATGAAAGAAGCAAGACATGTTAACAGGTTAGTTGTTACTAGTTAACACCTATTACACGATAAAACAAGATTATTTTCATTGCTGTTCAATTCCAATAAATTTACAAATATTAAGTTTATATAATATATTTCATTACAGAAAACCGCTATCCGAAACTTATGAAGTTGACGATACCAGTACTTACTTCTTCATATCTGAGGCACAGGTTTACGACGATGTATTATCAGGAGACAATGAATTTGAACCTTAAAGCAACAGAAACGATTTCTGGAGGATTAGTGGATATTGTGGGTTATAAGAGAAACAATTTTTGGTTTCCTTTACATTTCAAACAAGAACTTGGCATCAAACTCAAGAGACTACAATGACATCTGTATAGTGTTGTGTATAACTGTTCTTCATTCATACTTAGTAAAGATTCCTAAATCCTATTGGTCCATTCAGGTCAGCTGACCGTGGTTAATCCTGTGAGTAACGCACGGTAAAATTACGGGGCATCACTTTAATAAATCTTTGGTTATATGTAACCAAAAATGTTTTGTTTTATGATTTTTCTCCCACACAAATGGTAGTGTATGAATGAACGGGGTTAATCAACGGTCTAGCGTGCGTTACTCACAGGATTAATGCACGATCGGTGCGATCTGTGAGTAACGCACGGTAAAATTACGGGGCATCACTTTAATAAATCTTTGGTTATATGTAACCAAAAATGTTTTGTTTTATGATTTTTCTCCCACACAAATGGTATTGTATGAATGAACGGGGTTAATCAACGGTCTAGCGTGCGTTACTCACAGGATTAATGCACGATCGGGGGATAATGCAAGCGATGCACGAGGGCGGAGCCCGAGTGCATCCAGCGATAGCACGCTAGACCGTTGATTAACCCCTTATTTATCTTACTATGTGAAACTTTCATATTTTACTTTGTTCATCTTTTCATGTTAATATTTGTAAATACCTAACATGTTGTTCAGAATTGTAAATGTTGTTTTGTTTTTGGAGTGCTCCCCATTTAAAATGAGAAGCTTGCATTTTTTAGACTTGGGTTCTTCATTTTGCGGTTCGGGTTGACGACACACGTAGGCCCATGGTAAACAGTTAATTGTGTCTAACTCAATGTGTCAATAACTAAATGTAAAAATATATGGATATTAATATCTCGTATCTTTAAGGTCAAGATACACTTAGCAGATGCCCTTAAAATTTGCACAGATTGAGAAGCTATATATCAAAACCCTATACTCCAAATTTGGATTTCCACGATCGTGTGATTGCTGTTCTATGTAAGTTAATCACCAAGCTCATCCCGTAAGATGATATACGTCATGGGGAAACTACCACGGTGGCCAAAACTGCATAGGCAGAATGTGCTAACCAAGATCCAAAACGTAAACAATACGCCACGGACAGTCAACAAAATATCTGAAAATGGATGCACAACAGTACCGAGATTTGTGCAAGTTTCGTGTTCGTCTAACACTGATAGTTCGGTAACACTGCACTCAGCTAGCCTAGCTGCCTAAGACCAAGATTTATTTCCGAGTTATTTCTATCATGGGGACAGATTGGTAATATCGGATATAGTCCTAACCAGTCACACAACTAGCCTATATAGTACGCTAGGCCTAACGTTACTATTGCGTTCCGTCAAGACGAGTAATTTCGACATCGCTGTCCGATCAGATCCGTTATTCGATGGTCTCATATTCGAACATGTAGGGAAAAACTCCCCCACGGTTCTCAAACATGGTCTCCATTTCTCGGCCTTCTTTGCTATCGCTATCGGAATCCGAAAGCATATGATTATTAAATTTACGGTCAATGCCACTGGCCGCCATTTTGCAATATGTGTGAGCTAGCTATGCATGCTGTGTATGCATATCAGTGCGTGTATACCAACTGTATGTGGTAGCAGTAAGCACCCCCCTGCGACGATATCATACAGTTTCGACTTGGTAAGCAAATGACGTCATTTGTGTTCTACTTTTTCTAACCGAGGCAATTTAGCCGATTTTTGCGGAGTTTTAGTTTCTTAATAGGAGGCAAATGCAAGGAATTTTTGAAACAAGAAGTCATGCAATGTTTTGTTTGATGTCTTATGTACCAATCTGTCATTTTTCAAATAAATCCCAATCCTAACTTTCTTGTAACAGACTGTTGAGGAAATAATTTTCACTAGTTAGAGATTTCTCCATACTCAATACACTGCGCAGAACAGTTACATGTTTGCCCTCTTCTGCGCTTCCCCCGTGATGTCACGAAAGCTATTACGTAATAGTACTTGTTACCAATTTCTACTCCTTTGGAGATGGAAAATGGACGCGGAGTTGGGTTTTTGTAACATTAGAATTGTTACGTTTTACATTATTGAAAGTCAACTATACATATCCCTTGACCTTCAATATTTCCATATCTTAGTGTACAGATAAAACGATAAGAAGTGCTCGCATCTTAATATTTCATTATCTTAGTGTACTTATAATAGGATATTAAGATTTTGTATCCCATTATTTCAATATATTAAAGTGCAAATATTAAGATCTCGTACCACAATATTTCAATATATCAATGTTCAGTTATTGAGATATTAAGATATCGTAGATATTTTGTCAATATCGTTATGTATAGGTATTAAATATTAAGATCTTGTATCTTAATACTTCAATGATATCTTAATGTACAAATATAAGTATATTTAAATCTTGTTTCTCAATTTTAACATCTCAACGTAAAGATACCGAGATATTAACATCTCGTATCTCAATGCACACATATTGAGATATTTATATAATTCACCTAAACTATATTAGTATCTCGTTGGCACCTTACAAGTTCCGTAGATATCCCACCTGGGGTTTCCCACTGCTGTATAGGAGGCATAGCCAAAAACTCGTTTGATTCTTCGACCCCTTACCTCCGATATTTGACCCGATAACATATCAAGTTAAGGAGGCGTAACATCACACCCTAAGGCACGCATCATTGGATAAACCAAAACTCTCGCACAACTAATATGTACATTTGGTTCATTGGAAGGGAACTAGTGAGTGTTACGTTATCTAAAGATAGAAAAAATTTAAAAAAATGAAGAACCATACCAAAATATCCCAATATAATTGCAATTACGATGTATCTCAACTTTTATGCATACAAAATATTCCTAATATGACCTAAAGAAGTGAACTTACATCACTAAACGTTGACATTTAAAGTTTCATATAGCCTCTGTACATTTGCAGTTTAAAAGTCTAGCTGCGTAGGTCACTTATTTTAGCGCTTCTCGGCCTTTTGGCTAAGATCATGGGTAATATCTGTTCCCTTTCGATGGGAATGGTGATGCACATCCGACGATGATCACACAGTCACAGTCCCGATGCAAGGGGACTGGGGTTGAGAGCGGATCAGTCGTTCGGTAGTTTGGTTTTCGTGCCCAGTTTCTTTCCTGGGCGACTTTTTCTTAAAAAGTATCTTATTTTGCGTCTGTCACTGACGCTCAAAATCGCCCTCACGTTGTAGTTACCTACATGACTATACTCCCTGGTATGTTGTCCGCCCAAAAAATAACATCATGAACAACCGAAAAGTTCTTCCTAATACTGCAAGCACTCTACGCACACACGCAAACACTGCGCATTTGAAGGCAAATGCAACTATAGTTGCTACTGTAATTGCAAGACACACAAATTATCATTACACTATCTGATCTTTGCAAATCCGAAGTTCAAATGTTTTAAAAATCTTGATGTAGAGGATATGAGATAAGTATCATTTCCGTAACTTCTCTAAAGATCTCATGTTCTCAAGTCAACTCTGTGACTGCATAACTCTGTGATTATTTGCTGACTGTTTTCAAGCCCGCGGGGTAAGGCCAGGTTCTGCTATACTACGGTGCTTTGGTTGCGTGGGAGTCGCCTTGGGCTAGCGTTACTTGCAGTACAAGTACTACGGGATATGAATGCTCAGTTTAAGCATTATTGTAGGTGGTTAATAAAGCAGCATTCTATGTTGGTAGCTTAGACAGTATATTGTCAGTTTTCTTTTTTAATATTAAGTTGTTGTTATAGATAGAATTGCCATTGACTTGGCACTACTGGTACCCTTAAACATTGTTCTGCATTGGATTAACACTAGTGTCGTTTTATATCTTAGTATGTCATAATGATGTCCATTGCATGTTTCCTTTCGGAATTGGTTTAAGCGATGGAAATATTTTGTTTCTGGGATGTGTAAATACCGTATTCCTGTTTAATTATTGTTGTTTATATTCTTTTCTTCCGGTGCATAATCATAACCCACTGCTCTGTTGATCTTGATCTCTGATTTTTGTTCCAATAAATGGCGTCAACAAGCAAACATGGTGAAATATAAAATACTGTTTTCGTGCATGTTCTCCACCACATCCTTACATACTGAAAAATAAATATCGGTGGAATGGAATGGATGGGGCAACATAGTTTGGGCGCTCAGTTGCTTAATTGTATTGGAGCCTATTCGAATGTAAGAAGGATCCCAATGCGAGTAGTTAAGTCTAAGAAAAGGTCCGTTACTAACTAAGACCTGAACTGGTTATTATTTCTATTACTGAACATTATATAATTTGTTAGGGCTATGGTGGTCTACGTCTATTTGTCGAGAAACGTTTACCTAGTACACGGATTTTAGCTGTTGTGTAGAGGCCTATATATTGCTATGAACGAAACTATTCACGTAGTTTTTGAACACGACAGTCAAGAAGTTGCCATAAAATTGAATCCCGGTACAATATGATACAGAATCATGACCTCATTGCAAGAGTTTACCATTGGCCTCGTGATTAGCAAACTATATTAAGAAATTCATAACTTCAGACAAAGTGTTTACATATTATAATTTTGGTATGTCGTTTGGACGCCAAGCTATAACACGTTCAGCAAACGCAAAGCGAAACTATAACTGTAGAGACGCGGACTATCGACTTATGGATCAAATTCCAACTGAGCGATTGAACAAACATTTAAGTATTGATATGGATTGCGAAAAATGGTACGCTTACCATTAACATACCTGAAGTGAGGACGGTTGGATTGTTGTATACAACGGGACGTTTTGAATATTTCAAAAACATAACCGGGATTACTTTATAATATTACTTACGACAGGAAGAACATAAGAAGATGACTGTCCTAACACTCGTTGCAGCTACATTATGTTCTCTGCTGATTTGTGGTAACTTGATTTCTTTTTATATTACTTTCTTCAGTTAGGGAAAATGTTTTTAACACGTAACAAACAACCGTGATACATTAACTACTACTTCGAGACTACAAGTTTGCTACTTTTCTACATAATGTTGCCATGAAGAAAAAGACTAATATGTAATATATAATTGCAGTGTGGTATTATTACTTCTGACAACTGCCAACCAATCCGTTCAGCAAAACACTTGGTTTATGTTGTTTGACATAAGTAAATGCAAGGAGGTTTCTCTACGCCGTCCCCTTGTTTTAATCGGTGAAACTGTCGATCTCTGAAAATGATTTTTCTTGTTTGAACCACAAACCTCCGTCCTCTTTTATATCATTGCAATCGGCATTTAATGTAGTGCTAGTTTATGTGTACTTTATAAGTATTTAGTATGTTATAATTGGTACGTAATCTGTACTCATATTATTACTGCTCTGAAAAGACACAGTGAATTATAGACAAGATCACAAGACGTAATAAGGTGTGTGATATGTTAAATATGGAAGACCAAATGATCAATAATTAATTGATAAATTTAAGAAGATACATGGACGATACGATCTAAAGGTATGCTTAGTGATAAAGAAGCTTCAACATGGTCATGAAGCTTACATACTCTGCCCCTTCATCCACCATTACTTAAAGAAATACAAGTTCCGTTGTCAACTATTAATGTGCGACAAATATGGTTGTCAACACAATTATTCTTTTAACCAGTTCTATCAAGTCATACTTTCCCGTTAATATTTATTATGAAACAGATATTACTTTTTGAGAATTATAAAAAGTCATGCGGCTCTGTGTCTTTGCAAAATAATCACCTTCCTGTATTATTAATATGTTTATGTGAGCCCGGGTTGATTAGTTGTGTAAAAAGCGGCAAAAAGCCTTCTGGGACCAAAATATATAAAAAGTTAGTCGAACAGAGGAGAAATCCGTAATTAAAACTGAATCGCTTTTATGCTAAATTGAGTAATCCTTGTAATTTTCTGTAAATGTTCGTGTTGTTTTCATCACATATTAGCAATCAATAAGATAGGTTATAGGTAATACCAATATTCGTTTACGTCGACATTGAACTTGGCAACTTCATATTTTGCTTAATTGCTACAAATTATTCGTATTTCTATCTTCCCCATACATGAAGATCTTCCCCCTACATCATGTGGGTATAGTTCTTCTCAAAGTACAGGAAAAAGTGTCTCAATTTCAATGGAATTTATCCCAATCTGTAAACGTATCCAATGTATGCATACTTAGCCATTGCACTTTTTCTTACTCAGGCGCCATGGAACCTATGTGTACACCATTGCAATACGCAGAACTGGGAGAAACGGTTACACTGGAATGCTCATTTGAAGAAGATTCCTATGGGATTTACTGGTATGACACGACGGATGTAACGGAAAACCCATTTTTATACTTAGATGAAGGAGTGAAAACCGGAGAAGGATATTTGTCAGGGGAGTTTGACATTCATGCCAACGGTTCACTTATAATAAAGAATGTCTCATTAGACCATGATCACGTTTTCACCGTTGTTCAATGGCAGAACAAGGAGACCTTCACAATCACAAACAATGTCAAAGTTGTGGTAACAGGTACGTCTTTTAGGAAATATAATTGCAGGCCATATACTAGAATGTGTCACTAAACACCAAACAAAGCCTCGAATGAGATAAGCCTACTGGCAAGATGAGCATTGGTTGTACAAATTGTCAGCTAAAGAATCAAGTTGTATGAGCGCGGTACATGTTTGTGTGTGCCATTCACTGCATTTGTTTTTATTTCTTGTATTCCGATATGTGTCTTTATCAGCCAATTGAAGCACTTGAAACCAAACCAAGTTTTATGAAATGCTAAAAGGTCCTTTCAGCCGATTAAAACATGACGTTAATGTCAACCATGCAGGAGTAAATTGCATAGTCGCATAAATTAGTTCATCCAGCCCGTAGCTGATGAATCGAGATTGTCTTTGGAAATATGACATTCTAAGAAACAAAATTAAGTCACATTTAAGCAGAGCTCAATATTACTTACTAATTGTAACGACATGCATCAGTTAAAACGTGTACTCTTTGTGATTGTATTTCTACGATAGAGTTCTCATAAGATATGTAAGCAAACCATTCACTTGTACTTCTGGGAAATTCTCAAGCTATCTAACAAGTCAAACGTTAGTACCAACATGTTTCAACACACAAAAGTACCATCTAAGAAATAACGAAGAAAACATAACACGTTTTAGATACTATATTTGTAAAGATAGATCAATTTCTTCACGTTAAATGTGATACTAGAATAATATTTTTCTTTGTAAGAAATAAGCTATACTGTTGATAATTTCTTCAATTATGTCAGTGCTGTGACACTTCTAACTTTGACTTTGACAGTTCATCACAATCGTATCCCTCCATTCAGTGGTGCCACGAAAGTAGATATTGTTACAACCATCCACAGCACAATTTCACAGTGACTTGTTCTGTCAATGCCACTCGCCCACCCTTGACATTGGCATGGAAGTTACAAACTGTCCATGGAAAGCAAAACATTTCTTTTGACGCCAAGGTAGTCGAAAACCAAGGTATGTTTACTACTTTGATAGCAGTTGATGAGTCGGGATTGGAAAAAAAACACTTTTGCGCCATTAGTCTGTGATACAGAGGTGAATCAGCCTTTCAGTTTAAGCAAGGATGCTTTTATCTTACTGGAAATAAATCAACCAGATGTCATACTATCGGAAGCAGTCGTTCTGCGTCATTCTGAGAATGAATCTGTAACATTGCCTTGCTCTGATGATGACCTTGTATTTTTTGTTTGGAAAAAGCAAATCAGCGCTTCAGAATACAAAGTCCTTGCTCATGGATCTTCCGGATATGCAATGATTGAATCCAGCGAATACACTTTACGGAACAGTACGTCTCTGGACATACCAGGAAGTTCCATTGAGTACAATCGCATTTACATTTGTTTCTACGGTGATGGGGTCTATGAAGGAATGACACTTTACAACGTTTCAGTTTCTGGTTAGTTCATTTTCCGTTGTTTTTCACAGCCTGTTAGTGTAATTCGATATTTATAAATAAACAGTACACTTTACTGCAGAGTTGTTCGATTTCGAATTGATCTATTTAGGGCTTTATACATCGGGCATATTGTATAACCTACCAGTCTTCGAAATCAGTTATTCATTATAGTTCCACCTTGGGCCTTGATGGCAGCTTACCCGAAGTACTTCATAAGGAAGCAGTGGTATCTAGTCACTTGTTATTGCAAAATTATGCCACGTATCGATCACAATACGTAAATGCATCAGCTTTGTGCTTAAAATCTTCAATGTGTAGAATAATATTTTAACATTCATCAAATGTTTAAACCAACATGGCAATATGTACAGTCATTCCATTATAATTTGTACGTAGTTTATCGTGGAGGTCGTTAGAAGGTCAATTTGCAGACAGTAGAAATAACGATACTTTAACAAGTTGCAACCTCTTGAACAACAACATAAACTTCACATATACTTTGGAACTGAAGCACACACGAAAAATTACTGTATTCAAGCACTAACGAGAAAAATGCAGTTAAAGGAGTACCACGAGACAGTTAATGTCAAATGCAACATATATTTCGGAAGAAAAAAAATCATTTTTCATTTTCTTTTCTTGCAGAATCGATTGGAAGAGATCGTAAAAATAATAAGAATCGGACAGGAATGATCCTATCTTTAGTGATAGTAGTGATGGTTCTAGTTATAATGATAATCGTAGGATTAATCAAGCGAGGTAATTCCATAAATAATACTACGATGTATCATTGGGTAAAATCATGCTATGCATTACATACCTTTTGACATATTAGATTGATTTTACTTCGTAGCGATGCAAATGTTTGTATTGAGCATTGAACGTTTGCATTGTAAAGAATATCATCTAGTAAGATGCAGTCGGACGACTTTCTCTCACGAATATAACTTAAAAATAAAGTTACACGAACACACAAGTAACTGAATGACACGGAATAGTAGCTGATGCAATGCGGGCGAGGGGAGGGGGACGTTTAAAATATTAATGACATTCGCATATTTTAAACAAAATTATCCATGTCTGGTTTACTTCTGTTTTTCTTTCTATTCAATGTGCTTTAGATCAAAATACAAAAGAGAAAAATATGACTAAAATTATAAAACAACATACACTGTATACCAAATGGAACACATGTGACATATTCATTCTGTTTCCATTCATAGGGAGAAGAAACTTGTCATCGCGTACACACACGGTAAGCTATTGTGTCGATTTACAACATAGTTACTTTGCTCCTTAAATTGTGTCACAATCTTGCTTGATTCCTTCCTCTTTTTCATTAAGTGCCTTAACCGTATCATTACGTAATAACGAGGAGTGTAGCGTTAAGCGAAGCATATGATTTTGTTGGAACTTGTCCTCATCCTATAGTTCGATGTTTACTTTAGCAATCAAGATAACAACCAGGAATTTTATTTTATTGTAGGCGACAAAACAAAGTGAGGAATACAATCTAGCACCGACTTCAGGTAAGAACACAAACTGGTAATATTTCTTGCTTCATTAATTTATGTTGGGCTTGTACACCAGAGGTCTAGCCATACATTTGTTTGGTCTTTCCTAAGACAAAACTGACTTAACTAACTTAATTAAATTACTGATGATGTATAGTTTATATTCCTTGGTTTCTTGCAGCAAACGTATAAATATATTTGTCTTAGTAAATTGAACTTGTTATCACTATGCAAAGTAACATGTAGCACATGCCATATAAGATGTTGATCAAGACAGATGTTTTTAATACATATTTCTTTTAAAAAATAACTAAAATTGGTGGGCTACAGGTGATGAGTTGGTATAGCAACTGAGAGATTAACATTAATTTCAAATTGCAAAGATCTTACTATGTTTCATTTCGTTCAATCATTTAGTACCGTAGATCTCAATCAATCAATGACATATAATGCACCTCAATCATCAAAAATGTTCGACTGTAAAGCACAAACTACTACAGTTATGTCTACTGAAACAGGTGGACTTTCAAGCGAACCTGACTAGTTCATGCCGACAGCTATTTACATATTCTGTCACTCTGACCTATGTCTTGAAAACGAACAGAACAAAGAATTAAGAATGATAATTTATTGGTATATTCTTTGCAAATGAATATCGACATAAGCAACATAATCCACCCCAAGCTACATTAAACGCATTTTATTGTGATATTTTGAAAAGTGAAACTACACTTAAAGAATTCAAAGAGGATTCCCTTTGTGACGTTTACCGTTAGTTGCAATTGGCTTTTGCAAATCAGAGCCACATGTCTTCCGCCCTTACACGTTTATACCTCTCACCTGCACCACCCATTCTCTTCCCCTATCTAAGATCAAGCACTCTTCCATCACCTCCAATATGGTTATTTCGCCTTCCTGTTATGCAACGTTCAACATTATCTTATAAGTCGCCATTATCGCTGTGAGACATTCTTTTCTCTAGTGTGACGATAAATTATGTTCAGCTTCCTCGAGTTTGATATTGCCACCCTCGGATGACTATGTATCACCAAAAATAATAAAAAACACGTCTAGCGTGCGGAGAAATGGAAAACAAAAAAAGGAACTCACTCTCACTAAGCAAAAACATTTAAATGTAATTAAGATAATATCAACAAACGTTTGGTTAATTAAAGCTAAATAGAGTATTATTCGTATCTCATGCACTTTTTAATATTTGTTGACCCTAATGCCATATACAGTAATATTTAATGACATGTTGATTTTCAAATTATTTATATACTTTTCTATTTATTTTGACAGATAATCCAGGTGTCAAACAAGTTGACGGGACTACCATCAATGCGTCTTTGCTGAAACAAGGAACACCAGCAATATATGAACTGAACTACAGCCGTAAACCAATAGAAAATTCAGATCTGAAAATGAGAAAGTGTGACATCGGTGCATGTTCTGAAACACGCGATAACAAAGTAGTGCTGTTTGTTGGTGAGACTGGTGCTGGAAAGACAACGTTGATAAACGCCATCGTGAATTAT
Source organism: Apostichopus parvimensis (assembly GCA_000934455.1). Taxonomy (NCBI): domain Eukaryota; kingdom Metazoa; phylum Echinodermata; class Holothuroidea; order Aspidochirotida; family Stichopodidae; genus Apostichopus; species Apostichopus parvimensis. Next base: position 122,314 of record KN882323.1, read on the forward strand.
CTTTTAGGGGTCACATGGCACGATGATTTTCGCTATCAATTACCACTGGTTGAAGAGGAAAAGAATAAATCGCACAGAGAAAGTCAAACAAAGTGGATTTCGGTATACACCTTTCACGAACATAGATATGACATAAATTGTGATATTACAATCATTGACACTCCTGGGTTGGGTGATACTAATGGAGAAACTAGAGACGAAGAAATAATGAATCAAATACGAGGATTCTTTACGAATGAAATTGACCATTTAAATATGATAGCGTTTGTCAAAAAAGCTTCTGATCTGAGAAAAACAGATAGAGAGACATATATAGCGAGCTTAGTTGAAAACCTCTTCGGCAAGGATGTGGCAGAAATTATATACCTTTTTGCAACATATGCCTCAGTGACCGGCAATGAGACGTTCATAGATATTGCCAAACATTTCAATTTCGTATCTAGAGATCCATTCTTTTTTAACAATGAACATTTGTATCTAAAGAAAGGTAAAGCAAATTATAAGGCACTGGAACCCCAATGGACGATGGGATGGAACAGTTTTATTTCATTTACAAATGTTTTGTCACAATGTTCAAATGTAGGCCTAGAACTGACCAGGGAAGTAGGAAAAGAAAAGGAACAGCTCAAGAAGGTCTTATCTAATTTTCCAGAATTACTGAAGAGCAAAGTTATCGAATACAACCAGTTAAAAGTTGAAGAGAATGTATTACACCTCAGGAGCGTTGAAAACGAGCAGTCAGTCTATCACTATGAGGAAACATACGAAGAGACGGTAAAAACCAACCTTTCCGATGGTAAAATGGCAGTTGTTTGTATGCAATGTGAACGAACGTGCTGTAATCCGTGTTATGCAAGCTTCGTTTGGAGCTGCTCTTCAATTAGACCTCTCTCCGCGGTGCGTGGATGTGAAAAATGCGAATCTCGTTGTAGCTCTTTACATCATTTTAAGAAAAACTTTATTTACGAACGAAAAGTACGTACACGAACAGTTACTAATGAAGCATTCGAAGAGAAACTAAAATCAGAAAACCATAATAATATTGCGCAAGCTTTGAAAAATGTTAAAGAGAGTAAGGAAAATAAAAAAGCAGAAATTGTTGCCCAGGTCGAAATCATCAGAGACTGCATCGGGCGAACTAATAGGCTGTCTCTCGCATCAGCTAACACCACCGTTAAACAGTTTCTTCACAACATGATAACAAGCGAAACGAGCAAAGCAGAATCAGGTTGGGAAGATCGCGTTGAGTTCCTAAAAGAGCTTGCTTCATGCGAAAAGTAATACCTTCAGCAAAATTCAGATGATGATGACTCAATATGTAAGAATTTTGAATATCTAAAGACTATTCCATTTTTTTAGTAAAGTTTCTAATCGTATGCTAGTGAGATTTACAGTTGCTTTTGAGTGACCGAAATCGAATTTCTCTTTTTTGAACACAGAGTTGTTAATTCATCTTGCAATCAGCGTAAAAGTATTTCTTCCCAAATATTACCATAACCTTCTGTTTTACTGGTAACCTGAGATGGTAATGACTAACGCAATCGAAAATGCCTTTGAAATCATTTACATACAAAACTATTTATGACTAATATATAATATGAATTACATTAAAAACCAAATAACAAACACAAAAAGCATATTTTCTGTTGTACGTTTCTCTTTCTTTCCCAATTTCATATTGGATATGTTTTTAAAGATTCGTTCATAAGAAAAAAAAACATATTACGCCAAAACTCAATTCTTTTGTTTCAAGTTTCTTTTTTTCGATGTCTTTTGAGCTTGTAGTTTTCTCATTTTATTCATAACACAATTTTGTAATTTTGAAAGAAGTTTTTTAATACGTAACCGAAATCGGCTTATCGCTCTTTGAAGTACTATGTATTTTAAGCATGAATATAACTTCAAAATCAATCTACATTGCCAAGATTTCTTACATAGTATGAAACAGCAATTCGCTTCAAAGTAACATGATACCAGCTTTGGTCGTACCATATATTATAATGCTGTGTTTTACTCAATTGGCATTTTGTTTTACAACGTTTACTTTATACTTTGTTCTTTGCTGTCTTGCTGTTTATTTTTTTAGTTACTTGAATTTCTTGTAGCTTGTCAAATACTTGTAGAAAATTAATATTTGATCTTCCGCGTAAAGCTTTATGTATATGAGAGATTTATGAGATTTATCTAAAGACTCAAGTGATTCTTCTTTCCGATTATCTGTATATATATATAACATTTGTGAGAGATCTATTGTAGAACATAACATGAATAAATAAGTATCTGATAAAGAGATGAAAAGATCTTAAAACATTGCCCAATTTACTAATGGCGTATATAGCAGTATATAATCATGCTTACATGTTTGTTCAAGTTAGACTGGGGTGACACTTTGAGGTCAACAATGCAGTGTGCATGGATTTACTCAATTCTAAATGAGCCGAGTCTTGGCGGAAAGTGTGAGCATTGTTCTATAGGCACTGTTAATGTACGTAAAATATCTCAAGGAAACAGTATGAATTTACTGCGCGGACATATATAATTATTGAGTATAGGATAAAAATGTACGGACGAAGTAAGTGAGGTGTATCCATCTCAATAAATGTATAGGTGGTTGGTTCGATGTGGGGTTTTTTCGACGATTCGTCCCGTTGCTATCGCATAGGCCTACGATAATGGTTGCGTTAGAGCATTTTCGCGATCTCAATCGTATTGTTTTACAATTGGTCGAACTTAATTTGTGGTTTTGAGAGGTCAATTTCCAGTTTAAAAAAATAAAGGTTTGCGATTGATACCACTTAGATTGTAAATGTGTGGACAACTATTTGCCATTTGGCCGGCAATGAATAGTTATTTTCAAGAAGTTTGCAACTCTGATTATTGTTATGTATGTGTTATGTATGCGTGCGTGTGTGTGTGTTTGCCTCGTAGTCTTGATTGATGAAGTTGTGACTTAGCTTACCAGAGGGGATGCATACCAATAGTAAATAAATATAAGACCACTTTTCATGTGGAGTAGGTATTTCATTATACCATGTCACTTGATTTATAACGTATATAAATTATGTATATAAAATATTTTGTTACAACTTAATCAGAAATAAATTACACCTATGCTCGAAAAATATTTCTGTTGCCGTCATTTTATATTGCATCTACATTGTTTCAAGAGACAACAGTTACAATATTAGTTCTTTTCACACCGACACCGACTTGAACACATTACTACATTATATTTCCCACGCATCCAATATTGTCATTTCAATTGTTTCCTCGTATCCAGTGACGCAATCAGACTTTTTCATCTGGAAGGGGCAGATTGGGGGGAAGGAGGGGGAAGGGGGGCAAGTTTCGCGCGCGACCAGCTCGGTCAGTTTAGGTATTTCACGGCAATATGCCACATTCCCAAACACTTGTAACCATGGTTACGGTACTGTTATGACTGTTTCTTTACCCACTACAAAACTGTCTGTCAAGCGCCATAGTCCTTCGGTTTCGTCGTAATCGGCGTAAATCTGTACAGTCGTCGGAAACAAATATTTTGGTGAGGCATATTGTACCAATCGATTCTCAGTCTGGGTGAGTTCACAAGTGCGGTGCTGAAATTACGTAATATATTGTTACAGAAATTTGGCCTAAAAGTCTAGCAGATTTCTTTTTGTTAAGTTGTTATTTTGTTTTGGAACTGAGCTCGGGCTATGTTACTTTGTTACTCTGATTTTTCCGTCTCGGGCTCCAGAGTTCAAAATTTGTCGGGCAATCTTGCGTCGTTTGTTTGTTAGTTAACCTTTTTTTTAGATCAAAGGAAACGCACTGCGTTTCCCAACGCCGAGTGCAGAAAGTATTCCAAGATATAAAGAACCCGCCTGAGTGCACGTGTTTCGGCCGACATCAAAAACTCAAAAAGGGAGTTAGCACGCTCAGCTATTATGTTAAAAGGAATGGATTGTCAGGGAGAAGACCGAAAGTTCTGTAGTAGTCGGTCAGCGCTAAGTTGCAATCTTTAACTTCAATACAGCCCATGTGTTTTATTAAATGTGATAGTCGGGTGAGGAATAGTAAATTTGTGTATCAAGGAGCTGTAATTATATTTCCTGGTTCTGCCTGGTGACGCAATGGAACGATCCCAGACATTTTACTGGATAATGCTTTCATTTGTTGTTATCCTTTCATGTGTTAAGGTAAAACGTCATTATAATCTAGGAATCTGAAAAGCTACAAATAAGCAGTTAGTATCTGCCAATGTTTGATTGGCCATGTCATTGAAATGAATTTAGCCAACGTGAAAGATTTGTTAGTTTATCGAGATCATGAATAATACTTAATTCTTGTCAGCATTACTTGTGGTGTTACCATAGAAGTTACAAGGCTGACACATTATTCTAACTCATGATTCAATTCAGCAATTGGGAAAGATTGATATACAAGTACTTAAAAGTAACCTGAGGCCGTCTCCCTTTTTTTGTGCATATGTTTATTTAAGTTTTTAGGGTTTCTGTTTAAGTTGCAACGACCTTGAGATACAGTACAGCTCGCTGGAAAAAGGGTCCAGCTCGCAAGTTGCAAGATACAGCCCAATTTCGCAGGTTGCGAGATACAGCCCAATTTGCAAGTTGCGAGATACAAACAGCCCAGTTCGCGGGTTCCGAGATAGAGCCAAGCTCGCAGGTTGCGAGATACAGCCAGGCATGAGCCTTTTCCGCGAATTTGCGGATTTTCGTGATTTTTTCTACCTCCGAGATTTACACCTCTCAATTCACGGGAATTTCTAACAACAGAGTTACTGTATCAATTGATCCGTCGTTCGCATCTTTTATATTACCGATGCATATCCAACCTGCAGGGGGGGACAAAAACTATTATCCTTACACACTGTAGCATACGAAAACTGGAACCTATACCGCAATTTTTTCTCTCTGGATTTTCATAACGTTCCCAACATTATTGCAACGATAGTACGATAAAACGATACAAATGTAGTGCTGTAGCTGCTGAATATATTTCCCGATTAAAACTGACCATTGTGTACATTTTATGAACAGTTACTTTTTAATTATGGGTCGTCATGATTGAAAGAATCATGTAGGGTGAAAACGACAAGCTAGGCATGTGGCTTCAGTGTGCACATTTTGAGTGTGAAAACTTTGCTTTGAGTGTTTTCATAAAATTCAAAATTCACTATAGAATAGGCACCAAAATGTTGTCTTTAAACCTCTAATTTCTCGGAGCTTCCGGGGGCTTCTACTCCTGGACCCCAACCGGGGCGTTGCCCATGGACCCCAACACGGTCCCTAAGGCAGGCACATGGAACCCACCTGTAACTGTGTTGCGCTGCGTGCTGACTGACGCCTTCGGCGTTAGTTTAGTATCACCCACAAAGTTCAGTGATTTTTTTCACCACAGGCTCATCACAGCACAGCTCGAGGAAGAGTAAGGCTAACAATATGGTTGATCCTGTTTGTATGTCCTTACTTCTTGAATAAACGAAAGAGAAATTCATATTGATCTTTGCATTGCATCCGACAATCGTCTCGTAGATATGACACCTCCACTGTAGTTATGTTTTACGGTAAATTCTGTGAATTATCCAAATGCCCATGTTGAACTCAACACAACTGGTCCTAGAATTAAACATGTAGCTATTCAACAATCAAACGTAGTGTTAAATGCCATTTTCATTAGTATGTTTTTGTTGGGGGGGGGGGGGGGGGGGGTGGGGTGGCCATTTTAAGTTTTATGCTATTAAGACAATTCATTTTGTACATAATCACAAACAGTATTTAGTAAATTTAATTGTCATGAAATCAAACGTTCGTGGCATATCTTAGATGTTCATGTTCGTAGTGTGTATATCGCAGTGCAGTTTCGATATTCCCCACAACAGAGTACCGTACGTCGTTCTAGTCAGCATAATCATACAAATTAGAATTTTATTGCGGAATATTGCCTTCTTAGAACAAAGAACGTGGTCACGTGATCTTTGTTGCATATGCATAAGCTATTAGACAGCTACTAGATGTGTGACTTAATTTTCGTAACAGAAAAAATCAGGCGTGTCCGATAAAATTTCTGAACCAATCAGCACAGTTTTCACATGGATATATAATCACAAAATATATAATCTAGAACCGATTGCATTCGTAATGGCCAAGTAAGAGCGTTTGTAAGAGAACAACGTGGAAGTTCGTTGGTTGAGGGAATTCTCCATTGACAAATTATATTATATATTCGTAATATATATTATTATATGTTCGTAATGATTTATGTATTTTCACAGATTGGTTTGCAGCAAATAAGCTTTCCCTTAATATTGATAAAACAAAGTATATTGTCTTCAATGCAAATAGTGTTATGGCTAACTTTAATATTGATGTCAATAGTAAACCACTGCAAAAGGTTGATATCTTAAAATTCTTAGGTGTTTTTATAGACTCCAAGCTCACTTGGCGTGAGCACATTAGCCATATTTCCTCTCTTGTTGCAAAAAGCGTAGACATCTTGTCAAAACTTAAACACACCCTTCCTAGGAACGTTCTAAGGTCTCTTTATCAAACACTAGTACTACCATACTTGACTTATTGTTGTATCATTTGGTCTGGCACAAGTAATCATTTGTTAAACAGGCTAACTATTTTACAGAAAAGAGCGATCAGACAAATTACTCTCTCTCACCCGAGGGATCACACAAACGTGCTATTTAAGTCTTTGAATTTACTGAAGCTTACTGATCTGGTCAGTCTCGATGTCCTCAGTTTTGTTAATTGTTCATTACACGAAATGCTACCAGATACTCTAAATGCCTTCTTTACACAAAACTCAAACATTCACGCTCACAATACTAGGAAAGCTGATTACCTGCACCCAAGACAATGTCACAACAATTTCTCTAAAAAAAGCTTGCATCATCGGGCCATCGCACTTTGAAATCCCCTACCTTTCACATTAAAGGCGATGCCTTCTTTAGTTGCTTTTAGAAAAAGCTTACAAAAGCACTTCATCAACATGTACTAGAACTGCAAAATGAAACTGGGGGAGGGGGGGGGGTGAGGGAAGGGAGAGGAAGGGGTGGTTCTGTTTGTTTTGTTCTTTGGTTCTCTTTTCTAATTGTAAAGTTCTGTATTTTTTCAGGGAGTGTCACTACCCGACAAGCCTTATAGGGTGTTTTAGTACACTTCCTTTCACAAGTTTTGTTTCTTATCTCCTTCTTGTCATATGTCATACTTATGTTGTGATAGAACAAAAGTAAATAAATCAATGAAATGAAAAAAATATATATTTTTCAAATACTCAGTCCGACAACGAAACTTAAACTTTAAAGGCATTGAAGACTTGCCGCAAAACCGCGTGCGGCCATCTGAAAAAGTTAACTTTCTGTTGCTTGCAAGTGACGTTTGTTTGTGTTGCTACAAAATGCAGACAGTAATGAAACGTGACACCTTGTTATCTTTAGCTGGACCTGAGATGTCCATCGCTGTATCGTTTATACACTGTCCTGTGGGTATTGACCGCAGCTGTATGCACTGACTGTGCACTAGTGTATAATTACCGACGGCAGCAAGCTGTGTGTGTATCATCTGGGATCGATGGTGGTGTCAAACATCTCTGTTACACCTCATTCGAAACTAGGTCAGATTACCGGCATTAGACGTTTCTTTTTGCGCGAGTCTTCACATGCTTTAATGAAAGTAGGTGTAGCTCAGCGTTGCTCTTTCCATTAAGAGAAACTGTGCACCCCAAAGTAAAGCAATCGCTATATTGTAGGGCGAGTCGAGTACCACGGAAATCACACATTGAATCACGTACTGAAACGCCCGCCTGATAGTACGCAATAGCAAATGCAACGTTTCCATATAGGGAGTTGACATAAAAATAGTTTTCCGAAACCGGTTGATATTGAGATATCAAAATGTGTACATTCTGCTTGAACGCAGAGTCATAAATTTTCGTCTGTTTGATATTAGCAGTCGTATATGTTTATGACACGGATCAATTTTATCATAACTGAAGCACTTTGTTGATACAACGTTACAAAGCGTAAAGTAAAGCGGGGGATAGAGAGCTAAGCACACACCATATATTTGTCACTGCCCTTTGCCTCTGCGAGGTGATAAAATGTTGAATGTAAATATAAAAGTAAACAGTTTTGTTTCTGGTGTGCAAATAAGGCATAATATCACGATATACACCTAAGCATTGTGTATGGTTGGAATGCTGTATAACCAGCTTGATAACTTGACAAATATCGGTTGTTTTGTATTCGTGTCGAAGTTGGAAGTTGGAAGTTGGAAGAATGGAGGAGAAGTACCGCTTAGCTTCTTAGGACACCTAACACAGTTGTATGGTGAGCAGTGGTGACATTGACACGTCAAGCACAAGTATTGTCCAAGGTAATGTAACCAAAGTAGAATATAATTGCAGTGTTATAAGTGAAACGTTCTATATATTTACTCTACACCCTCCTACTCTACTGTTACCTGGAGTTATTTGAACATATTTATGTAATAGTAA
>KN882323.1:169020-179828 GCA_000934455.1 Apostichopus parvimensis
TTTTCCTTATCATTATTATTATTATTTAGGCTCAAACTTGTGTCCAGTGTCCTTGAGACGACGGTTTTGAAGAAAACAAAGGAATTACATTACAGAAAATTAAGCAGTCACTCCCTTTACATCATCATAATGGATAATTAGCTAATATTTCTTAGTAATTAAAACTAGAGTAAAGAAAAGATGTTTTAAATTGTCAATCTTTAATAGATTTTGATGGTAGTTGCAGCTATTTTCATGATTGGTAATGCATATTAGAGTGATTAGGACAATGTTGTTCATAAGTGTCCGTAAACCTTGAAATGTAAAATGGTGAGATATGGGTATTTAGCAACCACAGCTAACATTTAAAGCAATTAGCGGTAATGTTCCTCATAGCATGAGAGACCATTTTCTAGATCCAGGTCTTCGTGGATTTTTTTTTAAATGGGAGTAAGGGGTGGGGTGTACGTGTATTCCTGTGTACGGGCCTGCATTTGTCTCTAGCCATGGTCAAATTAACGAATTAAATGAGCTGTAACTAAAACAAAGGAAACATTATACCACGAAGGTATCCATGTACTATAGTTGTTTATCAATATGTCTTTTGTTTCGAACACAACAGTTGTACATTTTCGCATTAAACTTAAACTGAAGCTCAAGTTTAAAGTAATAGGAAACTAATCGAGTTTGCCTGTGCCTAGGTCTCTACTATACGCTCACTTGAACTCGCTGGTGCCTTTTTTGTTTGATAACTTCAAGTACCTCGCAATCATAGACAACAGTATCACGCCAACCACAGCGGAAGAATCGTGCCTATAAGATCTCAAGTCTTCCTGTTGCACACTCGAATAGTTTCATTGGCGGATATGGCCCTTAGCTAGTATTGAGACCTTATTAATACCCAACCACCTGGTGAGCTCATAAACGGATGAAGATTATAATGAAAAATATTTAGTTAGTCATAACATCACGAGCCTGCACGAAGAACAAGGACGAAAACTTAGGCTAGGTTAGGCGGGAACCTGAGTGTACATCCTAGTGTATACCACTACCGTATTCATTGTGTTGGAACTTGGTATTATCGACATGTCTGTTGTTGGGTTATCTAGTTTTGTTTGTAGTTGTTTTTTCGCTTGGGAAATTATGATTAATTCTCTGTTTTAGTGTAGAAGTTTAATCTGCAGTTTCGTTATTCAGACTATAAAAATAATTGCTTAACCGATATTGCATCGAACGATGAAGAATTGCGACCTGGACGGAGATCATTGCGGTATAATTGGTATTTATTTGATCAAGCATCAATATTATACGCCACATTTTTCATCATTTCCTCGTTTGCATAAGTAATAATTGATTGATATATTGTATATTTTCTTAGTACACATGACGTTTGATGAAAAGTCAACCAGTGCCAAGTTTTCAACGTAATGTTTCGTCACCGAACACGGATCTGAAATATTTCTCTTGTGTTTCTGATAAATTTATCAACTTTCTCTTTGGATTCAAGATAACTTTTGAAAGCAAGTCATTTGCATTGAACATGGAGTATGAAGGAGCATACCGTATCTTTGATACAAAATCTAGTTTGGATTTCATGGAACTGGTAATGTTGTTTATAAACACAGGGTTACCAATGTACGCAAAGACATAGATGGTGCTTTGATATAGTAACACATTAGCTATAACGGTTTATATGTTGACAGAGGATTTCATTAAACGAATAGAGCGACGAGGATGAGGTAAAGACCTATACACTGCAGTCAGTCAATAAGTTGTTACAACGTAAGACTATTTTGGAACTAATTTACTATACGTGTACTACCAGTTATTGAATCAACTTACGTGGGTGAAGTGAATGTGTATAGGATCACTAAACAAATCGATCATTCATTCATTCATGCATTCATTCATGAGCCATGTGAAGTTTTACTTTTCATAACTTGAAGGAAGTGTCGATCATATTTACGGATTCTGATTTTTTTTTATTATCCCGTTTTGGATATTGTGACTTGACGGAGATTGCCACTGTGAAGACGTAATCACGACAGATTTGATATATTTACTCAGTTGCGCACGCATCTGGCGCATAACTGTCTAGTACTCGTGATCCACGAACTGTGTTATGCGCATGAAACGTGACATGAATTGCTTAAGTATGCGAAAACTATTCAAATTGCGTTGGAACATGAACATACATACAGCTGTACACGTTAGAGCGACGACTAACGGAGATAAAATAGCAGCCTAGGCTATAGGGATTGAAATCATGACAAGATTAATAGTCGACTACTTGTGACCATCTTAATGTAACTATAGTTTACATACTGGTCGTTGTATATTCATCATTTCTCATCCCGCCAGGAAGACACTAAGCGACAATTGACTCGTTTTACGTGTCACCAGTAAATGGCATTTACATTTTACGTGAGGTTTTACACAGAGTCGCGCATGTTACCAGATGGAATTTTCGGTAAGCGGAAGTTTGTATACACATATGTATATATTTTTATAGTTTGCTGATACTAGAAGTTGTATACTAAGTGATAATTAACGTGGACTATAACAGATGAGAAAAGGTGGTCGTTTGTTTTGGAAGGAAGCTGATGTGTGCATGAAATCACGTTGTACGACTCAAGATGTTTATAAAGCAGTTCGTGGTGTTTCTTTGTCTCTTGCAACTCGTCGGCATAATTACCGCCTTCGAGTTCCTAGAATCACCGGTGAATACGACAGGTGTGGAGGGCGGTATTGTACTTTTGCCTTGTCACATTGCTAGAAATGCCCGTGGCAACGGGCCATCTTCATCCTACTGGAGCAGGACCAGAGACAATCACATTATCAGTGAAAATAACGATACTGATAAATTTGCCCGTCTCCATAGAGACCTAGCACCCCGACTGTCAATTTTAGGGCAAGTTTCATACGAGTATAATTTGCAGATATCTAACCTAACCGTGGAGGATGCTGGGTTTTACCAGTGTTGGCATCTCGATGAGAATGAATATGGCCACTATTCTAAAAAGGCCTATTTGAGTGTATTGCCGAAAGATACTGCAGCGTGGTTCCCTTTCTGCACGGTTGATAGTTCGTCGAGTTTCGGTGGAGTCGGTCGGACCGTTGGGTCGACTCTCACGTATAACTGCCAACCACCATCTAACGTACAATTACCAAATGAGCTTTCATTGTACGTTAGAAGTATACACAGTGGAGATAAAGGAGTTCCCATAGCAACATGTGATCATGTGCCTTGCTCCTTTTCGTACACTCTACGACTTGCAGATAGGAACAGTCGTTTTGTCTGTGGAACCGAAATTAATCATGACATTTTTGAAGAGGAATGCACAATGAACCAATTACGCGAACGAAAGGAAATAAGTCTTTCACCAATGCCAAAAATATTTCTTCTTAATTCTGGTGGGAAATTATTTTGCGAATCGGTGGATGATGGTGAAGAATACCAATACCAATGGTTTATGGAAGAGAGACCTTTGACAGAATTAGAAAGCGAAAATTATTACACTTTTTTCTTCATTAGCCAAAATTTAAACAATACTGAGATTACGTGTGTTGTGAACGATATGAATGGATATGTTGGATCTAGCAGTATTGTTATAGATGTAACCGTGGCAACAAGTGATAAGGACTCAGATCCGAGACAAAATGGGAAAGATAAATCCACTGAGCCACCCCACGCACCCGTACAAGATAAAAGTCATGCGATGGAAAAGATTTTCGGTATACCGATAGAAGTTTTGTTATTTCTCTCCTGCGCTATAGTGGTTCTTCTGTTACTTTTAATAATCTTCATTTTATTACTCCAGAGGCAAAAACGGAGCCGCCATGAACATGGTAACCTTACTCACCATTCAGAATTGGTTGCCATTGGTAACGCCGAATTAAAAGTCGATCTGTCCAATGACGTCATAATATCCTCCCATACGAAACATCATGCAACTTCCCCTCGGGTGTCAGAGTCCGAGGACGCATCGTTCTATGACAACGTACCATCGGGTGACGAACACTCGTACAAGTGCCATTCTAGGCCGTACAATTCGAACAACGCGAAAGGTATGCTGTCATATGAAACGGCTGGTCGTTCAAGTGTAAGTGCTAAAATGGCGATCACTGAGTTCACAGAAGTACCTAGGTCTGATTACAATGTCTTGGATCCTTATATTGCTAGTGATAACGACACGCTAGATTCTTTTGATCTTGAGGATATGAGAGAAAGGTCTCAAAGGAATTTTGAGAACGAGAGAACTGATTGTTTAGGTCAAACATCATCGACAAAATTAAAACCAAGTTTCTATCCATCACAATCGATCGTTACACGCCAAAGTTCCTTACCAGTAAACTCCCCGAGTGCCCTCTATGCCGTGACTAGTTTGATTAGTCATGGTGACGGAAGACGCTCAGTTTCAGCTCTTTCTCGGATAAAACAATCGGAGAGCGCCCCCCTCAGATCAAGGAGTGTATCATGCCAGAGTACTCGGGCGGAATACGCGTCACCTTGTAACCGACCAAAGTCGAAGGATTTCTCATTAAGCTCGAATGATAATTCAGATTGTGAGGAGAACGGTGCTACATTCAGTGCAACCGAAGAAGACGATGGTGTCACGGGTCAAAAAGATGTCGACTCGAGACCGGCTTCAGAATGTGCAGTGAGTGGTGAATATGCAGAAATAACGGGTTCTTCTCAGCCCGGAATATCCCAGAAGATTTCCACACACTCCCACCCTAACAGATCTCGCACTTCAGATGCTACGGAAGGCAACATAATTAGGTTAGAGAGGACCGACGACGGCACCGAACAAGTTTTAATGTTAGATGATCATAAGTACATAACAAATAATAGAATATTGAATGACGATGCGGGTGAAATCTAGGGAACTAATATGAATATTCACGAGTGTGCGAATTGTTTATGTAAATACAAAGAACTAAAATAGTAGATAGGAGTTAACGTTGAATGTGAGTTTTTATGTACATTTTGGCAGCAATGTTATGCCCCTGTATAGCACCGTTACTAACTGAATACCTATGGCAAGGGAAATGAATGTTTGACACAATGGGCCTAAGAGATACCGAAATATAACGGGCATGGACAAATGAAGGATAAATGCGTAAAATTGTATTTGTAGGATTGTAACGTCCTTGTTACAAGGAGTAACAAATTATTTTGTTGGTAAATGTTTGAATCAGCATTTGTGTTTTATACTTTAAGACCGAAAATGTGTTAATGGGGTGGACAGGTACATATGGGTCCGGGGTATACATATGGCGTAACTTGATGTCGTAATACCCGAAGTTTGTTTCTCGTAACGTAACAGTAAACACCTTGATAAGTGGTAATTAAAAGTTTTGTTTTCTTTAAAGAGTAGATTAATTCCTACATCAACTTCTAGTACATTTGGATCATGTCAACAACAACTAGTTTCCGAATTTGCTGATTAATATGTTCTGATTTTAGGACGAATGTATACCAAAAAATATCAAATTTCTTGCTCTGTGTGACTAGCCTACTTGTATTTCTTTTATTTTTGTGTGTGCATATTACATAAATCATTGATATTTCTTCCATAATTATAAGCGTATATTCCTTGAAATTAATCATGTGTATTACTTGTATATTTGCATAATTTCCCTAGTATGTTGTTTTGGATATGAGTGAACCCTGGGATAAAACCTGTATATCACCGTATGTACTATAGCTTAATCACTTATAACAGGAAGAAGCATTTGAAACAAAAACATTCCAGTTTCCTGAAATGTATGTATACTATACCTTAAAAGGGTTGTTCGGAGGGAACATTTTGCTTTCGCGTGTAAATAATATACTGATTACATATTACAGATATGCACCCGGCCGATCTTGGTGTTCATTTCTTACATACTGTGTTCTTAACATTTCTCATTTGACATTTGAAGTTTATATGTTTGTTATTAAAAGTGAACTTGAAGCAAACAGGTGTGATATCATATAGCTGTACTACTACAAAAAATGTCTATACTTTTTATTCAGTTTTCTACCATTTGAATATTCTTGTGTTTTATAATCGTTTTACGTCCACATTAAAATGAAATTTTGAAAACCGTTTCTAATTAATGTAATGAAAAGTAAACAAGGGAAATGGAAACACGTTTCTTTTAGCCACTGTACATCTGCCCGTCGTCACTACTGCTTGTTCAAGTTCATTTCCAAAAACACGAAAATGCTTGAAGAGCTTCCTTTAATAAGCAATATAGGAAATCAGTTTGTTTTATATGCTGGTATATTAAAAACAAAGTCGTTGTAATAAACTTTCAATTTTACTTTCAGCTGGGTTATGAGATACCGGTAGTGCTTCCGTAATATGAATACCAGCAGACTCGTGCAGTTTGTTATATTTTCAAAATTCACGTTTAAGAGTTATTTATATACAACGATAAGTAGTATAGTACATAAATCTGCTCGGATTCCATCAGAACGGAAGCATCATCGTTTTTTTTTTCTTTTTTGCCATCTTTTATTCAAACTTTGAATTCAATGTACAATTTTGTTTTTCCATTTTCGTAATTAAACAATAGCTATTTCTTAAATAGCGACCATAATTGTGAAAAATAAAGTGATCGATTAACAAAGTATATTAGATTAATACAAATTTTGAAATATATAATAAGCATTCCCACGTAGCAGATAATAAAGGTATAACTGAATAAGGACAAATAAATAGTGACTCCGAAAATCTAAACATCAAAAAAAGAAGAACAACTAGAAAATGTTGCGTAAAGGTTATTGTAAGAAATGGGAAAGCGAGTTTCGCATTTATGAAGATATTTCTCCACCTGTAGTAAGAATTTAAACTTATTGAAGAATGCATTTGTATTTGGAATACCACTCTTCATTTTTTTCCTGATAAGGAAATTCATAGGGTGTTTTGCTTGAAGACGGTAACCAAAACATAGATATTGCTTGGAGGAAACAAATTGTCTATTTAATATTTTCTGCTCAACATTTAAAATAAAGTTGGAGGTAATATTACATCATCGATTGATAGAAATGGTTTTAACAAAAAACGCTTCCAAGAAAGTGGATTATACTGCTCAATTATTAAGCAGTAGGCCTCTATTTAATTTCTCCATATTCTTCATGTTTTGCTCACAAACAGGCTCTTAAAAAAAATTGATGTTTCGTTAATGGTGGAAATTAGATGGTATCCCTTCATTGTGTCTGACCAAAACAAACTGTAGCAGTTTCTAACAGTTGGAATACCAAGCATGAATCATGCCGCAAGAAGTGTGCGTAATGACGTATAACGTCTTCTATATACACTGGAATAAAGAAGTGCAATTTGGTGTCGAGTGGTATTAAATACAAGTTGATTGTATATCTGATAATTGTACTGATATTGTTTGTTTGTTTCTTGTTACATTTCGTTTTCTTATTTCATCAGTTGTACAGTACTCGGAGTTTAAAGAACATTAACATGCATTCAATTTTATAATTCAAACACACAATGTAAAGAAAGTTTAACCATGTCATTAAATGCTTCTGTGCATATTTATTCAAATTTGTCCATTTTTCTGATTTTCGTTTAATTTTTTTCTGGAATCGTAGTTCGCTAATGGCGTTCAAGAGGAACTCTAAGTCTGGTTGCATTGATTGTTGGAGGAAGTCGTGGTGGTAAATTTTCGAAACATGGGTATAGTTACGCCTGGTATATGCTCACTGAGCACTACCATTCAATGTACGTCTAGATTGGACAAAAATACCGGAAAAGTTTTAAGTCTTAGATTAGGATACGTGCAATGATGGGACACAATGTAGTTTGTGTTCTTAAATGACAAGCGTAATAATTAAATCTCCTCCAATATACATCACACTGTCATGATTGTGAAGATTTATAGAGTTTCCTTATCTTACAAGAGAGTGCAGCTCGTTATTTATTTATGTATTTATTTGTTGTACCTAATTAAAGAAGACATCTACCCACACATCATCATTTGGTCTCTGTAATTAGGATAAATGTCAGGAACAACTTACCAAAACAACTAAGAAACATCTCATTTCATACACAATGCTGGAGACTTGATCAAGTTTAAATTATGACCTCACAGGATTGCATTATGCTATGTTGTCCTTTTATTGTTTTGGTTTTGGTGATGGAGATGGGTGTTTACAAATGCTTGAATGTACAATATGGAACCTCTCAACATGACCTCCGTACTCCGTACCAATTTTTTTTTTCTAAAAAGGGAGTGGATACTCCTCCCCTTAGACTCCTCCCATAACACCTTTCACCATCCCACTCCGCCCTCCGTACAGAAAAGGTGGTTGCGCCCACGTGATTTTCGCACCCGACACGTGCTTCCAATTGTGTACTCTGAGATCGAAGCCACAACAAAAACAAAAGAAAAATCAGACAAACAGATCCTGTTTGTTAAAATATCGAAAAGTTCAAAAAGATGTGTGACACCTTAAACGAGCTTCGTCAACCATGCTAAGACTACTGCGAAACACTAAACCAACGTAAACCTATAAAAGTAATCTGAAGTCCTAGCAAAGGTCTGTTCAAGAAATTGCAACAATTTTAACACATGCATACACATAAAAAGGAATACAACAGCCCTTGACAAGTTGAAAAAACCGTGAGTCGTTCACCTATTGTGACGTCACTACTCTTACCATTCATTATTCGCTTCAAAGACTGTATGAATATGAATACACGTGTTGATGTAACATTCACCTACATTGCAAATACAGCTGCACGCAAACCTGTGCAACACGACAGGAAGTTGTTCGGGTTAACTGTTGTATCGGTTTATTCTAGCATGACTAACCAACAAGGTGATGGTCTTTACTACTGAAACTGGCGAGGTTCCTGTTTTGTTTTTCCATTATATATCTTTGCTTCCGTTTTCTACTCAATTAGCGTAATAGACCTTAAAGGCGGACAAAGTACGGAAATGTTAAAATATCTCACGGATTCCTTTAAAACCTACGCAAGACTTGGACTGTGATACGAAACTTCGAATAAACAGATTTTTTTTCAAAATTCTGACATATCTTTGAAAACAAACATTTAACCTTGACCTTACCGTACGGCACAATCATAAACAAGCCAATCACGGTCGTACGCTACATGAAGTCAACCATGTGATTTCATGCAAATTTACAAATGCGCGCAACGGGAAATGAAAGCAAAGCTGTTCTCTGCGCGAGTTCGCGCCGATTGTGACATGATCATACCGGTAAATAATGAAATTTTACGTAAAAACATTCTGTATTATATTGTTAAACAGGAACTTCTGCTACTTGGGAGGTGTGCCTATTAGTAAATTTGTCTGCAATGTTGACAATGGAACATATTGAAAATCACACAATGTAAAGTGAATCCTACCACATGACCAACAAATGCTTATAAGGTTTGCGCATGCGTTGATGAAGTTCTGTGACGATTAATGTATCGCGAAGAAGAAAGCTCGCATTATAGTGTGTAATTTAGTTAGGCAGCTACACGACGTTACGGTGAATTAGCCTTTAACGGTTTTTGGTCATTCTTACCAACATATGGACCAATTTGAATAACAATAAGCATACCAGTGGCTGACCCAGGATTTTAAAAACGAGCCTGGTGTGTGGTCCTGAGATTTTGGAAACGGATTTCCAGGTTGGGGGGTCTCGGTTCCCCTCCCCCACCCCTAATAAAAAAGTTAACTTTTAAACTGGTTTCTTCTGAGGCATATTTAAGTTAGGTCTATGATAATGATCAAAATAGGATACTCGAAATATTATGCAAATACTTTTATTTTTGTGTGGAGTTGACACGTGGCATTATACTTACACCCTTCTCCCCCAGTATCCTTACCTGGCTACCCTATGTATATAATGATGTAATACCGCAATGTGGTCGAGATGGGTACGGAATCGGGTCGGGACGTACCTACAAGTGTACTCGGGAAACATAGGTTAATATCTGCTCGTAGAAGAAAGATGCGGGACACATCCTAACGGATCATTCATACATTTTATTCTCCATATTGTATTAACGATCCACAAAAGAGCCATGCCTCCTCACCCCCACCCCCCCCCCATTTATTTCACCATCACGCGTACGAAACCCAAACAGTTACAGGACATACGGGAGTTTCTTTTGCCCCCTTGTTAATTGTTAATTTGTTGGTGTCCCTCCAAACTGAGTATTCCTGGTTTTATACCAGCCCGCATGTTCAAAATCTCCAGCTTCAATGTTTTTTTCCTTCACAGAGAAGTCTCATGCATTAGCCTAATTTAATACTCTTATATGACCGAGAATGAAGTTGTGAGCGTCTGCGACTAGACCAGACAACCATAGGCAGTTCTGAATGTGGGGAAAGTCGTAATTATTCGCATAGTACTTATTTTGTAGGGCAATTCTTGTAGATGATCGAGAAGTGCCTTGCAAAACTTCCATAAGCAGTTTAGACGAATAGCGCCCCCAATCAGCACGGTAAAGTAGGGGGGGGGGGATAGTTCCTTACTGTTGGCGCTGTAACATATATTGAAAATAGAGCAGTAAATACACGGATCAGTATTTATTTTTTATTTATTTATTTTTTTTATTCGCATTTTTATCCAGGGTTGCTTATTCAGCTGGTTTCCAATAAGGCCCTGCTTTTTACAATAAACGTTATACATAAAAAAGTAAAACATAGCAATACAAAAACAATTAAATGTACAGATACAAAAGAATTAATTCCCCAATTAACTCCCCACTCAATCTCATTTCAATTTAAGTGATTCACAGTGCGAGTAACTGTTGTACCCAGTCCCCGCCCGCCCCCCAATAAATACATAAATAAATAAACAA
>KN882323.1:189080-202454 GCA_000934455.1 Apostichopus parvimensis
CCGATCCCTACCATTTCCCAACAAGCCCCGTGTTTTTACTATATATTATGGGCGCACTGATTGGACTGTGCCTATCCCGGACTAGTGGACAGTGGAAGCAATTATATTTACAATGCCGTGTGTGGAAAGTGAAGTTTTTGTTTATCACTATCCTATAAACCAACCGTAGTATTCACAAAATGCTGACCGCATCTTACCGGGTAAATCTCGTTCACAAGTTGTTAATTTTTGCGACGAATCTAACGGGAAGCTTAAGACCCAAGCATTAACAAAACGTGAACCCGTGGAATCAGATATCACGTTCAGATTGTCCCTAAAGCCAGTGGAATCAATTTTCTCTGTGTTCTCGTGTCCAAACGTGTTACAAAACGTAGTAAAATCATATGATTGTGTTTACAAAACGTCTTGCCAACAAATTCTCATGAATTTTGAATGACTGAGTAGGAAGGTCCTTCGAGAAGTAGGCGTGAAAGGATTTTAGCGGGAATTCTTCGCCCAATCCAGCAAAGCTAGCTAAATCTAGGGGCTAAAAATAAAGTCCTCAACATGCTAATTAGCGGGTATTGTCAAAACTAATAGAATGTTATTTTGACGAAACCATATTTAAAACGCTAGCAATCCTTCGATTTATTTTCACTTCAGTACCTGTATCATAATTTTGCCAGCTGTAAGATATCTTTCCTTTAAAATATGAGCAAGGTGATCTAAAAACATTATTTTTAGAACGTAGGGGGCAGTCCAGACTGTACCATTATTGTTTACGTCAACCTTCACACGACCCCTATCACACTTGCTTTGACAACTGTTACAGGTCGACCAATCAGGATCACCCAAGGATAGCTATTGACTATTCAAATTTGATTGTCCAATCAGATCAATTCTTTTTATACTGTCTTTGTTCAACGTTCAGTCAACGGAATTTACTACGACTACTACGTTCTGGCCATTTAAACCACATGATATAACCTTGTTTTCGTTTGAAATTACGTACTTTTGCATGTTTTCGAACATCCCCGGGGTACAAGAAATCATCACCCCAGATTTTTTGGCATCGACAGAAGTCTTTAACGGCAAAATTATCACCTTAAACAAGACGAGCGAACGGTAACATTAATGAGCTCTTTGTCGGAACAAGTTTGCGATTCAGAGCTTTGTCAAGGATTTCATTGTGCGGCGGCCACCATTTTGTTTCAGTACATAGCTGCATAGACGGTACAGTGTAGGCCTGATATCGAGGTACTTGATACCAGTAGGCCATTTCACTTCCTCTAAGCAGTTCAGTTAAACGTCTGTTTCTTTCAGAGTCTTGGAGACGGGAGCTGTAGTTTTAAGCATGGAGTACTTCGATTCTGGACAAGTATCTGATTTTTCTGTGAGGGACGTTTTCGAATCGGAAGTTAAATCAGAAATTGACGAGTTGTTGAGTACGGAAACTACACCGTTCGCGCAGGAAACGGTAACAAACATGGATTTAGGAACAGGCCTACCCTCGACAGCTGACATGGGCTTAGAAATGACAGAACTTCAATCTTGGGACCAAAGTTTTAATTCACACGTCCTAAATGACGGTACAATAAATGGTACTGTTGTGACTTCGGCTAATAATATTTTAGATTTTTCACCCGATAAATATGGAATTGATTCAAGTAACAATATTTTTGTTGACCCTCAGACGGGTTTACCATCATCGCATGCAAATCTTACATTGGGTGGTACACACATTCGTGCACAACAGGTGAATTTATTTGTGAACAGTGCTAGGGACCAGTTGGAACAACAAGCCCTTTTGCAACAAGGATTAAATATGGCACAGAATAAAGTTAACCTAGGGTACGACCAAACCGATAGCTACGGACTGCAACAATATAACCATATTAGCAATGGACATCAACCTACTGGCAGGGAGTTTACACATTACCAACTGCAGAATGGCCAAGGGCAGACGATAGCTTCTTCAAGGAAGAATGGTGTCCATCGGATAGGCGTCCATAACTCAAATTCAGTCATTAAATCGGCCAAACACCAGCCGTACCCTACGTCCAAAACGCAAATTAAGAAAAATGCAAATATCTCAAAGAACATTAAAATGGAACCTGGTTTGAAGGAGAAAATTTATTCCAAGCCTTGTTATTCTTATAGTTGTCTTATAACCATGGCTTTGAAAAATAGTAAAGCTGGTTGCTTGCCTGTTAGTGAAATTTATCATTTTATGTGGTAAGTATAATAGTAAATACTACAATATTAGCTTTAGTTTGGCCCTGACAGTTAGCCAAAATTGACATAATGATTTTAAAAGCATAGGAACAAATTTGTCGTATTGATAAAGGAAAAAATTGCAGTAGAAGATTTATATTGCCATGTTTTGAAGAGCAGCTAGTTTAGTTGGTGATGATACGAAATGTTAGCATAATCCTATATTAGTATAGTATAGTATGCTATTGCTCGTCCTAGTCTAACCTTTGTTACAAGTACTAGTAGCCTAAGTTAAGTTAGGTCATTAGCTGGATTGCTCCTCTGTCATTTCAAACAATGCATTGACAAGTCAAATTTTTGGAAATTTCAAAGTAAACTTTTTAGACTACATTGTATAGGCTAATAATGAAATGTTCAAAAGCTATTCATTTTTCATTCTTCGACATATCACTTGTAATATTCTCCATTCAGTGCAAGACAGGGTACTAATTTAGAATCCGTACCATTCGACTATTTCTGTTAATCCATATCCTGCTTACTATCTCACTCCCACATTCATGTAATCACTTCCTATCTCCACCTCCCGTTCTTCTATCTACTAATCCTAACCGGATTATCCAGTTGTTATTCTGCCGATTCGAAGTAGCCTTTCCCATTCATATGGTAAGGATTCTAAAGTTAGGCCCAAGACAGAAACGTGACATCAAGGAATTTGCATTAACGTTTCATCAGTGACAAATTTAACACAAAAGCGCTGCCTTTGAGAGAAACCCACAGAATTAAATCATCCGATACTAGCATAGCAAAATGCTACTGTATGTAAAATGGGGGATAATGATATAGAAACTGTACAGAGAGGGATGTTATGTTGTTTGTCCATGATTAATGGAAACAACAATATTTATTACACTTTCACTGAGTTTTACTGAGTTTCACTTTTATTTATATTTTCAGTGAGAATTTTCCGTATTTCAAGACTGCTAAAGATGGCTGGAAGGTAAGTTCAACATGATTAAACTTCATCAACCAGTTGCTTCTCACATTAGACCAATTTAAAAAAAAAGTACTGTGAGCCTGCAGGCCTGTGTGAGGAATGTAGTTGGTTGGGTCTTCTATGGGGTGTAGGCCTAGTATCGTTGCATGCGTAACCCAAAATTGAGTTATGTATGCTAAGAAGCTAGACTTTCAACAATGAGAAATTATAAAAATGTTTGCATTTTTTCGGGGGAGAAGGGTGTTAGAATATACATTTTCTGGCATGGTATTCATAATTGTGTGGCAATCATGTTCACAACTTTATATGACAGACCTTTTTTAGAAGTGGCTCTGTATTCCAAAATGGCTGTCTATCATCCATGGACTTGTACCCATACTCTTAAGTAGTCTAGAAGATGAGGACTTTTCACACAATTTTATGCCAAACTCAGACCTCTCTCCCACCCGATCTCCTTTCTCATACTAAAAAAAAACAAATCCAAATTCAGAGAATAATTCATCCAGTATCACATGTCAGAATGCTATGCAAAATGGGCCAAATGCTATTCAAATATTATGTACAGTAAACAGCAATTTTGTACGTAGAATTCCACAGTTTTTCTTACGCAAGAGACACAATTCGGAGACTTTCAAAACTAAAATATTCACAAAATGTCAACACAAAGCAGTTTTTCCCTGAAATCTGCCACACTTTTGTACATAGGATTTGACAGTTTTTTTTTTACATATATGACATACATAATTTGGAGACATTAAAACTAGTTCTAGTTTAGTGACCCAAGGATCAGGAAGCCTTACAGTAGCTTATTTCAGACCCTATCCATGTTAGAACGTGGTGGATGGACACCGGCTTATTTCAAGCCTTCTCTTTTCGATAAACTATGTAGCTGTACATTCATGTGAAAATTTCAAACATAAATCATAGATTGCAAAACTAATAAGTAATATTCTCAAAATGTCAACATAAAAATGTTATTCCCAGAAACTGCCAATGGGTTTCCCATTCTTTGTGACTCTCTTCGACAGCACTTAAAATTACAACAGCGTCTTGCAAAACTGTCGTTTATTAGTACGGATGAGCATTAGTTCTCGCGTTTGAGCTGTTGTACAGGAACAGCCAGTTAAAACCCAGGGGGGTGGGTGGGAGGGTGGGAAGAATACAAAATGAGGATAGGAAGTCAATTTAAGTTGTTACTAGTGTAACAGAAACAGTCCTTTTTGTTTTCTTAAACAATATAAAAGCTGAAACAGCTCAGCTGTAGCTGAACAGACTACAGTAAATTAAGTAGATTTCTGCTGTAACCTTTCTGTGACTGCTTCTGTCAAGAATGAATTTGATATCATTTTTAACATCTGATGTTCTATGCCAAGAAAAAGTGTTTTTTTCCTCAACCATCTCATGGGGTTTCCCCAAATTTGGAAATTTCCAAGAAGGAATGGCGGATATAACCGTCCCTTGAGACTCTGCTCAGGAGTATTATATGATTATCTGGCAATTTGAGAACTTCACCCAGGAATATTTTTAAAGGTAGAGAAAAGATGCTGGTCTGATATTACATGATGTATACATACATGTATATGCACAGTACTTGGAGGCCTACTACTGTAGCTCTGTTACTGTTCAGTGTTCAAGTTAAGTCTGTAGGCTGCTTGAGTTAGCATTTCCTTATAATCAGGGAATATACTAAGTGAGCATTCAAATTTTTACTTCTAAAGCAGTTTTGAAGGCTCTCGGCTTTGTCCCGCATATATAAGAAAAGCTGGTTCCTATGTACCAAAAACCAAACTGCTGTGTACATAGTTTTCATATGTATGGCACTTTGCATGAAGCAATTTGACCACTTTGCATATGAAGTAATTTCACCACTTTGCATATGAAGCAATTTCACCACTTTGCATATGAAGCAATTTGATTACTTTGCATATATGAAGCAATTTGACCACTTTGTCACAAGATGTTGTGATGTGATAGTGGATAAATTATTCCCTGGATATGCATACATGTGTGTCATTGCGTGATATATACTGTTGTACATACTTTACTTAAAGAAACTTTCGAGTATCACGAGCGGTTCTATAATTCCGCCTGTGTATGGTACAGTAGGCTACAGTGTGTCGTGTGTGTCCTCACCAAACATATATACATGACATGATGTACAGTATATATTGACTTCCAAGAGATCTGGTGGATGATTCAAATGTTCTGAAGTTTAAATGACTTTAATTGTTGAATTTGTGAAACCAGGTTATAATGTATCAGGTATCTCATAGTAGCCATACGATAGATCTATGCAAATATGGACAGAGTTGCTACTCAAAGCAATCAGTAGGTTTTGTACACTGAACTTGCTAAAGCATACTCTTTTCAGTGTCTTATGAGGAAACTGCTTAATAGACGATATAAAAGATTTCTTGCATGTACACTAAAAGTGGGTAAGTGGTCATAAATCATAGCAGAAGTAATACACAAGTTTGAATCCAATCTTGAGAGACCATGATACTTCTCAGACCAGCCTTAATTTTTCAAGTAGTAATTAATTTGTGGGGGTGCTTGACTTGAACCAATTGATGTTGTGTCATTTGGAATCATTGTTTTGTAGTACCTAACCTTAACTGACCCCTACTGCTTTCCTTTTTTGGTTTTGAATATAATTGGCTTAATCTTTCATGAAAATGTGCAGGTTACTGCCGATATTTTCTACTTGTAGCATATTGAAATCAATTCACTGATATAAATAATGACAAAAATTTGTAATTTGTAATGTTTCGTAATTCACCAACGGTTGTATTTCCTTAGAGAGTGACAATGTTCACGTTCTTCTCCACACGATCATCTGCAAGTTTGCCCGCTCTATCTACATCGGGGAAATTTTTAATAGTAGGTCTGAGACGACCAATTTCCCTCTCGGACAACCGAAATCAGCTCTGTAGGATGTCCTGCAGACAGATGACCAGTTGTATGCCCCAACTGTCAAATTGCATTGCAACTAAATACTCCACAAATTGGTCAGATAGAGATCGCTAATCCACCCCCAAAGCCCTTGTTTGCATTCAGCAAACCTACACATCTCAATCGGATTTAGAAATCTTGTTACTTCTATTGTACCCCAATATCAATGAATTTGGATTACAGAGGATTATTAGTGTTGTACTACCTACCTATTTAGGCTGAATGAGTTTGTTAATTTGTTTACAATCTGAAATGAGTTTAAAACCTCCATTGAGGTAGCCAGCCTATTGTTGCCATTTGTCATTTGATGATTTAACTTGATAATCAAACATTCTGTGCACAGTAACTGGATATAGAGAATTACTCATTACCACACCCCATTGACTAAGACTATTATCTCCTCCACCTTTAGTTTACACCCTACAACTGATCAATGCCTCTCATATTCCGAATCCTTCATCAATACTTATTTCAATTTTTATCTTTCCCTCCCACCCTAATGAGCAAGGCCTTAGTCAGTTAAGCCACACCCTTCTTCTTCTTTTTTCCTTCCTCCCATACAAATCTTTATCTGCCATTGACCCCATTCATGAATTGAAACAGACTATTTCCTGCTACCCTGGACACTTGTTAGACTTTAGTCACACTTGGGATAACAATACTTGTAGCCCTTTTTAGACTGTGCATGTGTGTGTGGCTTTTGTTGACTTTTTTTCTGTGTAGACATTCCTATTCTGTTGTAACAGTGACTCATTCTCCACTATCAGTCATATTGCATTCTGGCAACAGGAGTAGTAATAATTTAAGACTGCTGGACTCCTAAATTTGTGGCTTTTTAAATCCCCTCAATAAGGTCAAAGATATTAATTATGGACAAGCTTTAAGCAAAATTCCATTGTGTTTGATGATCCAGTTTAAAATGAATCCATTGTGCCGATTTAAAAAGACAACAGGTTATTGGCTATTGGCACTTAAAACAAATACATCCCTCTGCCAATATTGTAAGCGTCCAACTATACCTTGGCCTCTTTCAAAAAAAAACAGTGCTCATTTACATACAGGTGTTGTTTGTCAGTAGTACAACTTCCAAGTCTCTCATGCATTATGCATTTAGTATAGTTGGTATTTACACACCACTGTGGAGTTAGGTAGGGTCATCCAGGGTTTATTACAGTAATTGAATGTTCATGGTACAAGTGTATACACTGCAGTACATGCAGCTATGTAATGTACACAGTGTCTATACATGATACACATACTATACATACATATTGAAGGTCTTATTGAAAGCCTCTTTTAACAAGTGGAGTTGTTGGTTATGATATTGTGTAGGCCTATGTATAGGTAAAGAGGTTACAGTATACCAGCATTAGTTGTTATCAAGCTTTGCATTTTGCACAGTAAAATACACATGATGCTGTATTCTAGATAGTTGCAGCTACTTAGGAATGTATGTCTAGTTTTTTGTGTTTTTTTAGTTTTTGGTCTGCACACACATGTAGTACTTATACAGATAGTCACTGTGAAAGGAATTTTTTTTAAATTTTTTTTTTTTCTTGACCAAAATTTAATTGTCAAACTAAATAGCTTAAGTACACCCGCAGATCATTTGAATCCAAAAGTTGATAGTGGCCAATATGTAACGTACCACAGTTACCACAGAGAGAGAGAGATGGTGGACTATAGGGAATGAGTGCTAGGGATTTAAAACAAAAATGTTAAGTCAGAATATGTGAATAAGCTACATACTTTACCTTGATTCATAAAACATCATGGTGAATTTTTCAAGGATTTTTCTGGTTGTGCCCAGGAAAGGCAGGTCTTGCTCTTTGTTTCTCAGAATGTCAGCAAATTTTCAGCAAATGTCAGAAGAATTTGTCCTGAAGATACCTCTTTCAAGTTTTTAACCCCACAGTTGATCCATATTACAGGTTCTTAACTTAGTGAGAAATAAA
Source organism: Apostichopus parvimensis (assembly GCA_000934455.1). NCBI lineage: Eukaryota > Metazoa > Echinodermata > Holothuroidea > Aspidochirotida > Stichopodidae > Apostichopus > Apostichopus parvimensis. Next base: position 197,175 of record KN882323.1, read on the forward strand.
CAGTGGCCTGCAGGGAATTATTTAGTGTTGAAGAGAAATACTACATGGTCCCAATGCAAAAACTTGTACAAACCTAAGTATATCAACATAAGTTGTTACGTTGCAAAATTTTCAAGTTGCACTTTTCGCATGTTTTGGCGTCGTGCGCTTGTTTCGATACCAGATTTTTTTTATTCCAGAGGTAGTGTTGTATCATGTGCAGGGAGAAATTTATTCACAGTTAGTAAGATGTTTTTTATTTTTAATTTATTTTATGATTGCAAAAAATGAGATATGAGGATTGAATGTAAGAATGGAAGAGTTTGAACTTACAGTAAAGGGAACCCAAAGTAAACTTCTATGGTAACAAGCTAAAAGAAAAATTTCTTTTGGGCGGGGGGGGGGGAATCTCGCCACTGCTTCAAAATGCACTGATGAGTTACTCATATATGAGCTTGTGTGGTCTCTTAACTATACAGTACATACTGTACTTGACCATGCAATGATTAAAAGACAACATGTATCGTCAGATTAACCCTCCTCTGTTGTTAACAAGAGACCAGCTTATAATAATATAACAATTTCCATCTTTCTCTTCTCTCCTTCCAGAATTCTGTCAGGCACAACCTCTCCTTGAATAAGTGCTTCGCCAAGGTAGAAACTCCAGTCTCTAACGCCAAGACAGGGAAGAAGGGTTGCCTGTGGGCGATGAACCCGGAGAAAGCTGCCAAGATGGAGGAGGAGGTCCACAAGTCAACCAAGAGGGATCCTAACGGTATCAAGATGAGCATGGCCAAACCAGGTAGGCACTAAACTGTGGCTTTTAAAAGACACATGTATAGTACATGTACAGAACCCCCATTCCCTCCCCCCCCCCCCAACCTCCTGAAAATTTCAGTTGCATTGCTTCAAAAAACTTGGCCGAAGTATCACACTTTGAAATTTCACAATTTGTTGCCACCGTGGCATTTGCCATTTGCCAAAATATTAAATTTTGGTATTTTTTGCATAAAAATGTGACATTTTTAGTGAAAAATTGCTCCTGAACTATTGCTTTGAGGAAGGGTTTTTTTTTTGGGGGGGGGGGCTCATTCCCTGTCAAATCACAGATGGCTGTGGTTCGCCCTCTTTCAAAAGGAGGTACAAAATTGGCAATATAATGTAAAATTTTACAGACACTTCAAGGAAGCAAACATTGTTCTAGGGAGCTTGAGGGATGGAGGGGGTAGGGGTCTGGAAAAGTGAAGTTTACATGATGCACTGTGCGAAAGTCTGTAATAGATATCATCTCAAACACCTGTACAGTTAGATGCAGCAGGGGTCTTCAGGCCTCTTCCTCTCGAAGACTCTCCTCACTCAAAAACATCTAAATACATATGTTGATTTGCAGGAAGGCTAACAACTTTGGGTGAAAAAGTGCCGAATTATGTCAATTACCAAGCCCCCCAACCGAAGTAGTTCTACGACTGCCCCGTACTGCGAATGTTTCTCTCATTTCCTTCTTTTTCTTTTCTCTCCGCCTTCAGAGGATTTTCACAAGATAGAGGCTCTCTCACGGCTCACCCATCCAAAGAACTTGAAGAACTCTGCCAAGACGAACCAAAGACAAAGCAGCTCCACACATAAGCGGGTCCACCACACACCGGCCACCATGGTGACCAGCAGCAACAACTCCCTCAAGGTGAAATCACCGGCCGTCACCATGGCGGCCAGGCAGACGCCGGTGCCCGTGTCGTTGAGGAAAGTCGATCTGGGTTCGTCGCTGGGTACCGATCTGTTCCACCAAGAGTTAAATCTCTTAGATCCCCACTTGTTGCCCCTGGATGGGGATCTCGGTTTACAGGTACAGTGCAAAATAACAGAACTAAGTAGTTAAAAATTACAGCCTGATTTAATATTGTAAGCCGCAAAGATTATGTTTAATAGTACATACTGTAGATAAAAGAAAAAGCAAACTAATAGTTCAGCTCATGTTACATTTCAATTACACGTTTAGTGTTGAGCTCAATTGGCGTAGTCCAGGTCGTGTCTGTGTGAATGTCAATGTGAATCTAAATCATGGAATTTTGAGTCCCCCCTCCATGTTAGCAAGAACTTCATGTTGTATGCACTAGCCAATTTGCTAAGAACTGCTTAAAAATGTCCAGGGTGATTCCAAAATGCCAACAGACAATGAAACATTGTGGAATGTGTGAACAATACTTTATTGTTTCTTGGACACCTAGTTTTGAGCTCAATTGGCTTAGTCCAGGTCGTGTCTTTTCAATGTGAATCTATATCAGTCTATGGAATCTTGAGTCCCTCCTCCAACTTAGCAAGAACTTTCTGTTGTATTCACCTTGTGGAAACCTTTCTTTTTTTTGGTTTTTGCTCTTAGAGGCAGACGTCTAGGTTTAATATATATAGCCCGGACATAGTCCAAGTAAAAGAAGACGTCACTACACAACTGCAGAGACTTACTAGTGTTTGTGTACAGATTCTTTCTCTTCGTTTCGATGTCCAGATAATCGATCAGTTACAAATTGGGCACAGAAGTTACATTACGTACGTACACCGAATTTGTAAACACCTCTACAGGCCTCATCTTTGTAACCTTCCGTTTTTCTACCTCTTTCCGTTTCATGCAGGACCACTCAGCTGACACCCTGACCTATGACATGGTGGAGATATTACCCTTCGACAACCTCTGTACCAGCGCCAGTCAGATCACCAACTACACATCCAGCATGCTGGATACCTCGCCGCTCAAGGACAGCTCACAGACTGTGAATAGCAGGTTACTGGGGCTGGATACCAGTCCCATCACCACTCTAGCCAATGCACATTACGGCCTTGAACAATCCAAGCAGCTCTTCATATGATGACAGATCTACTACTACTACTCCTACACAACAAAATATCCACCGGCCGTTTCGGTCCTTTCGACAAAGAGTGTATTGTTTTTTTTCCTATGGAAAAGCAAAAACGGAAGTAAATTTGTTATTTTTTTTTACCGAAAGCAATATCTGTGGAAAATGAGGTCAAAGCTGGTGATAATAATTTACCAACGTTCCAGTACGTAAGTTCAGGAACCAGTCGAGACCCTCCAATATGTTGGAGGTCGGGCAGATAGGATGGGAGGGTGCGAGGGATATACCATGTTGCTTTGGGTTGATCTTTTCCTCCAACAAGCATTTAGTAGGAACACCTTCATACAGTATTTTAGCAGATAAATTCTTGCAGCTAGCTATTAACCATAAACTGTCTTGTGCAATTCTTCTATTCCCTCATTTAGACAAAAGGATAGTATTTTGCTAGATAAAAGGGATACCTCTTTTAAAGTTTCAAAGGAGTATTAAACAACAGCAAAGAGGAACGAGTTTAACAATGTCATCACAGTAAATATGTCGGTGTTGATGCTTGCACAACAGTTGCCAGTTTCTGGTCTGAGAATATGAACTGCAGCGGTCTTCGCTTGGTTTGCTTATTTTGAAACAGTTGCTGGTACTGTGTGACTGCACTGTTACTGTATAAAGTAATAAGTTACTGTGTTCAGTTACTGTAAACATCAGTAACAGTACTTAATCAGTTACTGCATACAATTACTGTATGCAGTATACTGTATACAGTAGTACCAGTACTGTGTTCAATTACTGTATACAGTATACTGTATACAATAGTAACAGTACTGTGTTCAATTACTGTATACAGTATACTGTATACAGTAGTACCCGTTCTGTGTAAAATTACTGTATACAGTATACTGTATACAGTAGTACCAGTACTGTGTTCAATTACTGTATACAGTATACTGTATACAATAGTAACAGTACTGTGTTCAATTACTGTATGCAGTATACTGTATACAGTAGTACCAGTACTGTGTTCAATTACTGTATGCAGTATACTGTATACAATAGTACCCGTACTGTGTAAAATTACTGTATGCAGTATACTGTATACAGTAGTAACAGTACCATGTTCAATTACTGTATGCAGTATACTGTATACAATAGATACAGTACTTAGTTACTCTACACAGTTTATATTACAGGGATTTATTGTTGGTATATAGCTGCTGGTCGCACCAGTTTGCATCATAGCCTCTTAATCAGTCATGGATAAGAACACATGAGTGCAGAAACAGACAGACTGTACTTAATTTGAGCTTGAGAAAGTACTTTATACGTTAAACATCTCAACAGACAACTTATATGAGCTCGGTTCTAACACTGCCAGCAGAAACATCTTCCAAAGATGAACATCAATAATATGGATTTCGGTTTTGCTTTTTACGGCTTTCATCATTAATCTGAGCAATTTTTGTCACAAAATGGTCAAAATTTTATGGTAGTTAATAGTTATCATTGATGTAAAACGGGATGACGTTACTTGTATATTATTCACACCTGTCCATCAGTCTATTAATGCTGCTTGTGAGATACTATGGACGCGGTAAATGTTGGGGATATTTCCACAATTTCTGTGTGTCGTGAACATGCACGGCCAATTTTCAATAGTTACAGTAGTTACTGGTTTTTACACAGACGTTGTAACGGCCGGTCAACTACTTTATAAAGTTTTACGATTGCGGTCACTGGAATTTTTAGATGAAACCTTGTGACTTAGAAACGGCATATGTTAGACATGAGGCCAGTACTTTAGCCCTCAATCAAAATAATCGCCAATCAAAATTTCGGAAATGTCGAAGCGATAACCTTATCACCCTACGGTCCTGTACACATACTGTCCCGCTCTAGGCCTAGAAAGTTTCAAAATCCAGCCACTTTGCTGAGAACTGCCAAACCCGGTGCTTAAAAATGTCCAGGTGATTCTGATTCCAAAATGCCCAATGGACAATCAAACATTGTGGGACAATACTTTATTGTTCTTTTTGCTCATTGTTAATTATTATTAGTATGCGTGACCTACTGGAAGGCAATTTAATCAATCAGGAATTTCATATTTTGTCTCTTGGTTACGACAAATCTCGGTCATAAATTTATCATTCAGAGTTGGTGTAGCGGGTATTAAAGGCTCAGAAATTTCTGTTATAAAATTCTATGGTTCCCTGTGTACAAAAGCTGCTATCCATCTTTGCAATTTGATACGAAAATAATTTCAATTTTTGCATAGCATTTCTCTGTGCGATAACGGGATAAACTAGTCCCTGTTTTATTTTCTTCTCTCTCTCCATCTCTCTCTCTGTGAGAGCCAAGATCATTTAAATCGACAATGTTGCATAATTAATTACATCCAGGCCCCACTATGCACATGATATTCAGTACTTCAGTGTTTGTGCTGGTGCTAATACTTGCCATG
>KN882324.1:43529-55382 GCA_000934455.1 Apostichopus parvimensis
ATTCAATTTCCTTTCGAAAAAAGATAACAGAAAAATAAAGCAAAATTTTTTTTAATAGTTATAAGGTATCTAGTGAATAAATGAATAAAGAATTATTGCAAGCCTTAAGTTAATGGCACTTGTTAACAATTTCAGAAATTGGTATAGCAAGAAACTGTATTATTGCATTAATTACTTCATTCTGCATTGCATTGTCACTTTGAGTCACTCTGACAAAATTCATGTAATGTTAAGACGTAATTACAGGCCCTCAATCTAGATAAGATATATGTTTGGATAAACTTGTTTAGTAGATCATAAGTAGTGAGTTATGAACCAATTATTCCTATACAGATAATGCGGTGCTCCACAAGAAAGAAAAAAAAACATTCCTTTGTTTTGTTGGCAACCATTCTTTGTCTAATTTCTTCAACATAATTAACTTATGTCTAATTTCATTGTTCCATTCTGCTGGCAATGTTGTTGTGACTAAAGTCACCAATGTATTCAGGTGGCTGGTCTTTGCCATTAATGGTTGGATATGGTATGACCAGATTGTAGCAAATTAAAGACAAATACAGACTGTAAGGAGATAATCAAGTCTTGTCAATTTCTCGCTATTAAACGGAAGAGAGAAGTTATTCCCTTAGTTACCATTTTCACAGTTTACACCAAAGGTACCGGCTAGACAGGTACAAATATATGCCCCATCTGAGAAAGGAAGTTCCACACAAGATCCATCATTGAAACAAGGATTTGAATCACAGGCTCCGCCTCCTACTCCACCTGTTACAAGAGAAAATAAATAAGAAAATAATAAGAAAATCCACTCATTTGTTATGGAGTCAACTTGGCACTAGCTATATGACATCTTTATTTCTTATAGACAAGCAAATACTGACATACACACAAAACCACTCAAAGCAATTATTCAATATCCTGTAGCAAAAAACAAAACAGAAAAATAAAGCTAACAAACAAGATAACTGGTTATAAAGTATCTAGTGAATATAAAAATGAAGAATTATTGCAAAGTCTAAGTTAATGGCAATAGTTAACAATTTCAGAGGTAATTACTAAAGCAAGAACAGTGTATTATTGCATGAATTACTTTATTCAGCATTGCATTGTCACTTTGAGTCACTCTGACAAAATTCATGTAATGTTAAGACGTAATTACAGGCCCTCAATCTAGATAAGATATGTGTTTGGATAAACTTGTTAAGTAGATCATAAGTAGTGAGTTATGAACCAGTTATTCCTATACAGATAATGTGATGCTCCACAAGAAAGAAAAAAACATTCCTTTGTTTTGTTGGCAACCATTCTTTGTCTAATTTCTTCAACATAATTAACTTATGTCTAATTTCATTGTTCCATTCTGCTGGCAATGTTGTTGGGACTTAAGTCACCAACGTATTCAGGTGGCTGGTCTTTGCCATTAATGGTTGGATATGGTATGACCAGATTGTAGCAAATTAAAGACAAATATAGATTGTAAGGAGATAATCAAGTCTTGTCAATTTCTCGCTATTAAACGGAGGAGAGAAGTTATTCCCTTAGTTACCATTTTCACAGTTTACACCAAAGGTACCGGCTAGACAGGTACAAATATATGCCCCATCTGAGAAAGGAAGTTCCACACAAGATCCATCATTGAAACAAGGATTTGAATCACAAGCTCCGCCTCCTACTCCACCTGTTACAAGAGAAAATAAATAAGAAAATAATAAGAAAATCCACTCATTTGTTATGGAGTCAACTTGGCACTAGCTATATGACATCTTTATTTCTTATAGACAAGCAAATACTGACATACACACAAAACCACTCAAAGCAATTATTCAATATCCTGTAGCAAAAAACAAAACAGAAAAATAAAGCTAACAAACAAGATAACTGGTTATAAAGTATCTAGTGAATATAAAAATGAAGAATTATTGCAAAGTCTAAGTTAATGGCACTTGTCCAACTGTGCATTGAAGTTATGTTCATTAAGTCATGACATTGAGCTGTGTCTCTTGATCTGTATATAGTGGGATACATTTTCTGACTCTTACATAGACAATGTACCAGATATTTCAATGGTAGGTTCTATTAAAGATGTTATTATCTTGGTTGCAAGTTGGGGGGGTCACAAATAACTTATCAAACCAGAGACTGAGGGCTTCTCATAGAGAGGAAGACAACATATCAGTAATAAACTTTATCCAGCATTGCAATGTCACTTTGAGTCACTCTGACAAAGTCATGTAAAATTAAGACGTAATTACAGGCCCTCAATCTAGATAAGATATATGTTTGGATTAACTTGTTTAGTAGATCAAAAATTGTGAGTTATGAACCAATTATTCCTGTACAGAAATTGTGATACTCCACAAGAGAAAAAAAAAAATCCTTTGTTTTGTTGGCAACCATTCTTTGTCTAATTTCTTCAACAAAATTAACTTATGTCTAATTTCATTGTTCCATTCTGCTGGCAATGTTGTTGGACTTAAGTCACCAACGTATTCAGGTGGCTGGTCTTTGCCATTAATGGTTGGATATGGTAAGACCAGATTGTAGCAAATTCAACACAAATATAGATTGTAAGGAGATAATCAAGTCTTGTCAATTTCTTGATATTAAACGGAAGAGAGAATTTATTTCTTTAGTTACCATTTTCACAGTTTACACCAAAGGTACCAGCTAGACAGGTACAAATATATGCCCCATCTGATCTATTATTATTATTATTACAAGCTATGAATAAGTGTTTCTGGACCCTTTATATATTACCTCGCAACCACATATTTGTTCTAGAGCTGAGGTGTTTATTACTGCCCTGGAAGTTATGAATGCAGTTGCTACAGCATCCACTATTCACAGAAAGTGTGAGTTGTAATAAGTAACACCTAATTCTACATACCATCACACTCACTTCGGTTTAACATGAGAAGCGCATTGTCTTGCCAGCTCAGTTTACCATTTGTCTTCGTGGAGTGATCGGACCTCACTTCACCTGGGAATGCATGCACTGCATACATTCCTTGTTAGCTTAGAGTTTCAGCGTCTGCTGGGAGCCGCTTTACAGTTTTGTACGACACGTGTAGAATTGTCTTGTTTACTGCATCCTACCGTAGCCTACTACACCTGTAGTGTTGGTAAGTCGTTTCTTTTTCCTTTTCCCTTCCCTTACCTTTGTTTATTCGGCGCGGGTTCGCGCAGGCTACTCGTTGCAATTACGCTGTTTTGGCCCAAATTGAAACGAAATCTTACAGAGAAAGATAAAAAAGGCCGCGGTGCTCCGTTGAATGGCCCACGGCTACGCATGCAATACTTTGGCCTCGGTGCTCCGTTGAATGGCCCACCGATATATATTTGGAATACGTGTAGTTTCCAAAATAAATTTTGAAACACTTCAATGTTTACAAAAAAAAAGGAAAAAAGGCTGCGGTGCTCCGTTGAATGGCCCACCGCTACGCATGCAATATTTTGGCCTCGGTGCTCCGTTGAATGGCCTACCAATATATATTTGGAACTCATGTAGTTTCCAAAATACTTTTTTAAAAAATTGAAAGTTCAACAAAAAAACAACAAAAAAGCCGCGGTGATCCGTTGAATGGCCCACCGCTACACATTTTGGCCTCGGTGCTCCGTTGAATGGCTCACCGATATTTTGTGGAACTTGTATAGTTTCGAAAATAATCTTGATAAACTTTCATCCATGGCCCACCGAATATGTATTGGAAGGGGCTTGTATTATACAAATGATTAAAATCATTAAGGTTAAATAACCTGTAGCTCTGTACAATAAAAGGTTATTTTTATCTACCAACAGCCTTTCTTGGTGAAAATGGAGCCTGTTAACGTGACAGATGCTTGCCACAACCCTCAGTACCTGTTACCCTCTATCCCGCAGACTTCCGGTGAAGGGAGTTCTTCTACCAAAGATAAAAATAAACTAGATGCAGCAGGTTGGGCCTCAGGAAAGACCTTTGCTGAATTTTAATGACAAACCAATCCCCAGAGGCGATTTATTTGCATCGGGGGTGCTCGGAACAAATATTCCGACTGAGCCTCATTTGTAGTTTTGTTTTGATTTAACCACAAAAATATATGGTGTTGTTTTGTTACATGCCTTAAAGTAAGGTATACCTTCTTTGTTCTGCTGAAGTAAAAATAGAAAATATAAGACAAGCAATATCTTCGTTTTCCTCTCTTGTGGTCACGTTGATTTAAAGTCTCATGTCAAAGCGAAGTGAGTGTGATGGTATGTAGAATCTAACAATTAAACGAGACTTAGTTGAAGTTTGATTGTGATTCTACTTACCGTCACACGATCGGAGGGATAACATGCCCACCACTTTTTTATATTAAAAACTGTATACCCCTCCCTGTTATCCATGTCGTGACCACACCTTGGCTTTAAACTCTGAGCTGGCAAGACAATGCGCTTCTCACGTTATCCCTCCGATCGTGTGATGGCAAGTAGAATCACAATCAAACTTCAACTAAGTCTCGTTTAATTGTTAGATTATAAACAAAGTGAGACATTTTGAGTCAACATTCTCTGTTAATATTAGATATTATTCCTCTCAAAGTTTCCTCCTACCGATTTCACAGTTGAGGCCAAGGACGCCGGGAGGACAATTACAGTAATAATCATCAAGGAAAGTAAATTCTTCGCAAGTTCCACCATTCTGACAAGGATTTGAATCACACGACCCATCTCCGCCTCCTGCAATAGAAAAATAACAAACATGCAACGGCACATTAATTGTGCATTTGAAGTAATGTTCCTTAAGTCATGACATTGAGCTGTATCTCTTGATCTGTATATAGTGGGATACATTTTCTGTACAGAAATTGTGATGCTCCACAAGAAAAAAAAACATTCCTTTGTTTTGTTGGTAACCTTTTGTCTGATTGCTTAAACATAATTAAACTTATGTCTAACTTCATTGTTCCATTCTGCTGGCAATGTTGTTGGACTTAAGTCACCAATGTATTCAGGTGGCTGGTCTTTGCCATTAATGGTTGGATATGGTACGACCCGATTGTAGCAAATTCAAGACAAATACAGACTGTAAGGAGATACTCAAGTCTTGTCAATTTCTCGCTATTAAACGGAAGAGAGAAGTTATTCCCTTGATTACCATTTTCACAGTTTACACCAAAGGTACCAGCTAGACAGGTACAAAGATATGCCCCATCTGAGAAAGGAATTTCCAAACAAACTCCATCATTGAAACAAGGATTTGGATCACAAGCTCCGCCTCCTCCTCCACCTGTTACAAGAGAAAATAAATAAGAAAATAATAAGAAAATCCACTCATTTGTTACGGAGTCAATTTGGCACTAGCTATGTGACATCTTTATTTCTTATAGACAAGCAAATACTGACATACACACAAAACCACTCAAAGCAATTATTCAATATCCTGTAGCAAAAAACAAAACAGAAAAATAAAGCTAACAAACAAGATAACTGGTTATAAAGTATCTAGTGAATATAAAAATGAAGAATTATTGCAAAGTCTAAGTTAATGGCACTTGTCCAACTGTGCATTGAAGTTATGTTCATTAAGTCATGACATTGAGCTGTGTCTCTTGATCTGTATATAGTGGGATACATTTTCTGACTCTTACATAGACAATGTACCAGATATTTCAATGGTAGGTTCTATTAAAGATGTTATTATCTTGGTTGCAAGTTGGGGGGGTCACAAATAACTTATCAAACCAGAGACTGAGGGCTTCTCATAGAGAGGAAGACAACATATCAGTAATAAACTTTATCCAGCATTGCAATGTCACTTTGAGTCACTCTGACAAAATTCATGTAAAATTAAGACGTAATTACAGGCCCTCAATCTAGATAAGATATATGTTTGGATAAACTTGTTTAGTAGATCAAAAATTGTGAGTTATGAACCAGTTATTCCTATACAGATAATGCGGTGCTCCACAAGAAAGAAAAAAATTCCTTTGTTTTGTTGGCAACCATTCTTTGTCTAATTTCTTCAACATAATTAACTTATGTCTAATTTCATTGTTCCATTCTGCTGGCAATGTTGTTGGGACTTAAGTCACCAACGTATTCAGGTGGCTGGTCTTTGCCATTAATGGTTGGATATGGTATGACCAGATTGTAGCAAATTAAAGACAAATATAGATTGTAAGGAGATAATCAAGTCTTGTCAATATCTTGATATTAAACAGAGGAGAGAAGTTATTCCCTTAGTTACCATTTTCACAGTCTACACCAAAGGCATCAAGAGGACAAATACAGTAATAACCATCAAGGAAAGTAAATTCTTCGCAAGTTCCACCATTCTGACAAGGATTTGAATCACATGACCCATCTCCTCCTCCTGCAATAGCAAAATAACAAACAAGCAACGGCACATTAATTGTGCATTTGAAGTTATGTTCATTAAGTCATGACATTGAGCTGTGTCTCTTGATCTGTATATAGTGGGATACATTTTCTGACTCTTACATAGACAATGTACCAGATATTTCAATGGTAGGTTCTATTAAAGATGTTATTATCTTGGTTGCAAGTTGGGGGGGTCACAAATAACTTATCAAACCAGAGACTGAGGGCTTCTCATAGAGAGGAAGACAACATATCAGTAATAAACTTTATCCAGCATTGCAATGTCACTTTGAGTCACTCTGACAAAGTCATGTAAAATTAAGACGTAATTACAGGCCCTCAATCTAGATAAGATATATGTTTGGATTAACTTGTTTAGTAGATCAAAAATTGTGAGTTATGAACCAATTATTCCTGTACAGAAATTGTGATACTCCACAAGAGAAAAAAAAAAATCCTTTGTTTTGTTGGCAACCATTCTTTGTCTAATTTCTTCAACAAAATTAACTTATGTCTAATTTCATTGTTCCATTCTGCTGGCAATGTTGTTGGACTTAAGTCACCAACGTATTCAGGTGGCTGGTCTTTGCCATTAATGGTTGGATATGGTAAGACCAGATTGTAGCAAATTCAACACAAATATAGATTGTAAGGAGATAATCAAGTCTTGTCAATTTCTTGATATTAAACGGAAGAGAGAATTTATTTCTTTAGTTACCATTTTCACAGTTTACACCAAAGGTACCAGCTAGACAGGTACAAATATATGCCCCATCTGATCTATTATTATTATTATTACAAGCTATGAATAAGTGTTTCTGGACCCTTTATATATTACCTCGCAACCACATATTTGTTCTAGAGCTGAGGTGTTTATTACTGCCCTGGAAGTTATGAATGCAGTTGCTACAGCATCCACTATTCACAGAAAGTGTGAGTTGTAATAAGTAACACCTAATTCTACATACCATCACACTCACTTCGGTTTAACATGAGAAGCGCATTGTCTTGCCAGCTCAGTTTACCATTTGTCTTCGTGGAGTGATCGGACCTCACTTCACCTGGGAATGCATGCACTGCATACATTCCTTGTTAGCTTAGAGTTTCAGCGTCTGCTGGGAGCCGCTTTACAGTTTTGTACGACACGTGTAGAATTGTCTTGTTTACTGCATCCTACCGTAGCCTACTACACCTGTAGTGTTGGTAAGTCGTTTCTTTTTCCTTTTCCCTTCCCTTACCTTTGTTTATTCGGCGCGGGTTCGCGCAGGCTACTCGTTGCAATTACGCTGTTTTGGCCCAAATTGAAACGAAATCTTACAGAGAAAGATAAAAAAGGCCGCGGTGCTCCGTTGAATGGCCCACGGCTACGCATGCAATACTTTGGCCTCGGTGCTCCGTTGAATGGCCCACCGATATATATTTGGAATACGTGTAGTTTCCAAAATAAATTTTGAAACACTTCAATGTTTACAAAAAAAAAGGAAAAAAGGCTGCGGTGCTCCGTTGAATGGCCCACCGCTACGCATGCAATATTTTGGCCTCGGTGCTCCGTTGAATGGCCTACCAATATATATTTGGAACTCATGTAGTTTCCAAAATACTTTTTTAAAAAATTGAAAGTTCAACAAAAAAACAACAAAAAAGCCGCGGTGATCCGTTGAATGGCCCACCGCTACACATTTTGGCCTCGGTGCTCCGTTGAATGGCTCACCGATATTTTGTGGAACTTGTATAGTTTCGAAAATAATCTTGATAAACTTTCATCCATGGCCCACCGAATATGTATTGGAAGGGGCTTGTATTATACAAATGATTAAAATCATTAAGGTTAAATAACCTGTAGCTCTGTACAATAAAAGGTTATTTTTATCTACCAACAGCCTTTCTTGGTGAAAATGGAGCCTGTTAACGTGACAGATGCTTGCCACAACCCTCAGTACCTGTTACCCTCTATCCCGCAGACTTCCGGTGAAGGGAGTTCTTCTACCAAAGATAAAAATAAACTAGATGCAGCAGGTTGGGCCTCAGGAAAGACCTTTGCTGAATTTTAATGACAAACCAATCCCCAGAGGCGATTTATTTGCATCGGGGGTGCTCGGAACAAATATTCCGACTGAGCCTCATTTGTAGTTTTGTTTTGATTTAACCACAAAAATATATGGTGTTGTTTTGTTACATGCCTTAAAGTAAGGTATACCTTCTTTGTTCTGCTGAAGTAAAAATAGAAAATATAAGACAAGCAATATCTTCGTTTTCCTCTCTTGTGGTCACGTTGATTTAAAGTCTCATGTCAAAGCGAAGTGAGTGTGATGGTATGTAGAATCTAACAATTAAACGAGACTTAGTTGAAGTTTGATTGTGATTCTACTTACCGTCACACGATCGGAGGGATAACATGCCCACCACTTTTTTATATTAAAAACTGTATACCCCTCCCTGTTATCCATGTCGTGACCACACCTTGGCTTTAAACTCTGAGCTGGCAAGACAATGCGCTTCTCACGTTATCCCTCCGATCGTGTGATGGCAAGTAGAATCACAATCAAACTTCAACTAAGTCTCGTTTAATTGTTAGATTATAAACAAAGTGAGACATTTTGAGTCAACATTCTCTGTTAATATTAGATATTATTCCTCTCAAAGTTTCCTCCTACCGATTTCACAGTTGAGGCCAAGGACGCCGGGAGGACAATTACAGTAATAATCATCAAGGAAAGTAAATTCTTCGCAAGTTCCACCATTCTGACAAGGATTTGAATCACACGACCCATCTCCGCCTCCTGCAATAGAAAAATAACAAACATGCAACGGCACATTAATTGTGCATTTGAAGTAATGTTCCTTAAGTCATGACATTGAGCTGTATCTCTTGATCTGTATATAGTGGGATACATTTTCTGTACAGAAATTGTGATGCTCCACAAGAAAAAAAAACATTCCTTTGTTTTGTTGGTAACCTTTTGTCTGATTGCTTAAACATAATTAAACTTATGTCTAACTTCATTGTTCCATTCTGCTGGCAATGTTGTTGGACTTAAGTCACCAATGTATTCAGGTGGCTGGTCTTTGCCATTAATGGTTGGATATGGTATGACCAGATTGTAGCAAATTAAAGACAAATACAGACTGTAAGGAGATAATCAAGTCTTGTCGATTTCTCGCTATTAAACCTTATTTACCATTTTCACAGTTTACACCAAAGGTACCAGGTAGACAGGTACAAATATATGCCCCATCTGAGAAAGGAAGTTCCACACAAGATCCATCATTGAAACAAGGATTTGGATCACAAGCTCCGCCTCCTCCACCTGTTACAAGAGAAAATAAATAAGAAAATAATAAGAAAATCCATTATTTGTTATGGAGTCAACTTGGTACTAGCTTGGTGACACATATACTTCTTACATGCAAGCAAATACATACACACACAACCACACTAACCAATTATTCAATTTCCCTGAGAATAAACAAAACAGAAAAATAAAGCTAACAAACAAGATAACTGGCTATAAAGTATCTAGTGAATACAAACATGAAGACTTATTGCAAAGTCTAAGTTAATGGCAATAGTTAACAATTTCAGAGGTTACTAAAGCAAGAACAGTTTCTTATTGCATGAATTACTTTATCCAGCATTGCAATGTCACTTTGAGTCACTCTGACAAAGTCATGTAAAATTAAGACATATTACAGGCCCTCAATCTAAATAAGATATCTGGGGCCTGTTTCACTAAACTTGACTTACGCACACAGGACTTAGTGCTCTGCGGACTTGACTTACACTAAGATGCGTCTTATTAAAGAACTGTTTGGATGGTTTTTTTTACTCTCATGAAAGAGACAACGGTTTCCTTACCGTCTGGACATTCTGGACCGATGCTGCCATCCTGACAAATACAAATATGTCCAATGGGAGTTTCTTGACAAGTTCCTCGGGGCCCACAAGGATTTGGATCACAAGCTCCGCCTCCTCCACCTGTTACAAGAGAAAATAAATAAGAAAATAATAAGAAAATCCACTCATGAGTTATGGAGCCAACTTGGCACTAGCTATGTGACATATATACTTCTTACACACAAGCAAATACATGCACACAAAACCACACAAACCAATAATTCAATTTCCTTTAGAAAAAACAAAACAGAAAAATAAATCTAACAAACAAGATTACTCGCTATAAAATATCTAGTGAATAAATAAATGAAGAATTATTGCAAGTCTAAGTTAATGACACTTGTTAACAATTTCAGAGGTTAGTATTAAAAGCAAGAAAACAGTGTATTATTGCATGAATTACTTTATCCAGCATTGCATTGTCACTTTGAGTCACTCTGACAAAGTCATGTAAAATTAAGACGTATTACAGGCCCTCAATCTAAATAAGATATTTAGGGCCTGTTTCACTAAACTCGGCTTGAGCACACTGGACTTAGTGCTCTCCCTTACCGAAAATCCAGATCTGGCTTCATATCTGGTTTAATCTGCATGGCCATATCAAGCCTTTATCTGGCCATATAAAGCCAGATATAACTGGGTATAGAGTCAATCCAGATATGCAGATCAAGTTTTATCTGATCATATAAAGCCAGGTATAACTGGATATGTAGTCAATCCAGACATGCAGATAAAGTTATATCTGGCCATATAAAGCCAGATATAACTGGATATAAAGTCAATCCAGATATGCAGATCAAGTTGCGGACTTGACTTACACTTAAATGTGTCTTAGTAAAGAACTGTTTGGATGGTTTTTTTTTTACTCTCATGAAAGAGACAACGGTTTCCTTACCACCTAGACATACAGGACCAATGCTGCCATCCTGACAAATACAAATATGTCCAACGGGAGTTTCTTGACAAGTTCCTCCAGGACCACAAGGATTTAGATCACAAACTCCTCCTGTGGGAACAATATTCATAAAAAAGTGATGAACAGACTGACATTAAAGAAACACTGTTATACCTCTATCTGACCCTATATAAATCTCATCCAGTAGTGATTCAGCTTGTGATTGCTGGATAAATTATTCCCAAGCTGAGAACCTAGATAGATTACCGTACCTCTTTAATACACTGTTTGTGTTATCTACGACATCTTATGACATCATATCATAGCTACCACATTCCTGGTGAAGATAGGCAAACAATTCATCAGACAAATGACATGAAATGACATCAGATGGAATGAATGAGTGATTTAGGTTGTGTTATCACTTTACAACAAACAAAGCTTCATTCGCATGCAGACACCTCCCACTCATGAATATGAATGAGGTTATTCATCATTTACATGACATCAGATGGAATGAATGAGTGATTTAGGTTATTTTACCACTTAACAACAGAAAAAGCTTCATTCACATGCAGGCACCTCCCACTCATGAATATGAATGATACAATCCATCAGACACATAACATCAGAAGGAATGAATGAGTGATTTAGGTTGTTTTATCACTTTACAACAAACAAAGCTTCATTCGCATGCAGGCACCTCACACTCATGAATAT
>KN882324.1:107962-118824 GCA_000934455.1 Apostichopus parvimensis
CCCCCCCCCCTCTTAATTTTAATCATCTTCTCCCGATAGGCTGTCCCAATTGTCCCAATTTTAGCAAACAGATTTTTTGGGTGGCCGTTTTGAAGGTATCTGATATTTGTTTCCTATAACATGCTATGGTTTGCCTGTGTGCAAACCTGCTATACGCCTTTGTATAGCAACTAGACTATATTGCATAGCGTCTTGTTATGCTATATCAGATAAGTTCCTCCCCTGCGATGGCAATAATTTCATGGAGACCTGAACGATGCTCATGCGTTCACACTTTTGCTGTTCGCAGTTCACTTTACTTGGCAGAGAGTTACGTGTGAAAAGTTTGACTGACCAAGAGATCGGTGCTGAAGAAATTGAAGATTGAAACCCGGAGTTCAAAGTCCTCTCCTTGCACGACAGAGAATGGAAGGGCGAGAGTCAAAAAGAAATCTTGTTTCGCCAAGAGCTGGAAAGAAATATGGAAGGATGAACCATCGGAGATATGGACTATGCTAAAAGTTATCATTAAACATATACGAACAAGGAAATTCACATGAAATGATAATTCTTCTTTACTTAGTATTGACTGATATGTTATCATCGTCAGATATGAATGCCATGGTTACATCCCACCCCAGTTTCTCCCCTGTCTCTTCCCCTCCTCCACTGCCCTCCCCCCGTTCCCACCCCCCCAAAGGGGGAAAAAATCTTATACTACAACTAAATTGAACCTCTATAAGATGAGGGGGAGGGGGGAGGGGGGAGAGGGGAGAGGGGGGTGCATGGAGGATAGAAGGAATAAGGAATAAGTCAGAGGAGAGCTCTCTTTTCACATTGGAAAATTTTTAATTTTTAAATTTAACATATCCTTTAATTTTTTTTTTACGGGATGAATAGACAAAAATATGTAGGAAAAAAAAAGGGGGGATTCTAAACAAGTTTCTTGTACACAACATAAAATGAGGGAGCAGTGATTTTGAGTAGCAAGACCCATAGCAATTACACCTACACAATGAGAAACTGAATTTCCATAATCAGATAAAAATCTTCATTGCAGCTATTATAAACAATTCAAATTTAATTAAAATATGGGTAACATATCTAAAAAAAAAAAAAATTTTTTAACTTTAACTATAGCTCAAGACTGTAGGTAAGTAGATGACTGTATGTCTTCATTTTATCATTAGCAGGAAGAAAAGTTATGGCAAGTTATTATCAATATCTTCTTTATACAAAGCTAGCTTTAAACAGCTTCAGTCATATCCCATAATCAAATATTTTACATTGATTTCTCACATGCGACAGCTGCAAAAGTACTGTCATGGAGAAAAAAATTACGCTGTGTTTTGGGAAAGCAGTTTATTTTGGTATCACGTTTTGATGCTAACTACCCATTTTTGATTTATTTCCGTTTGTTTTATGACTATGCCTTAATTCCTCTCCTTTAGTACATCTGGCTGATATCCGGTGAAAAAAATCGGTAGAAAGTTTTACGCTAAAAGTTAAAGAAATGGAGTTTACGGAGAGATGGAATACTAAGTGGGGACTTGCTAATTACCTCAACCTTGTTAGATATGCCTATTCCTTGACTGAGCGAAATCCCAAAAGCACTGACATCCCATGTAGTGATTGTGTCTGGTACATCAAACTGCATTGAAGTTTGCCCATCGGGACTGTGGAATACATATAAATAAACACACACTCACATACATACATAATTTCATTCCATTGAGATGGGGTTTTCATCATCCAGCAGTGTGGAATATTTTGTCGTCTTCAATATAATTAAGTTTAACATTGTTTAGTCACCAGAATATCATATCTAATATTATATGAAATGTGTGTGAGATTTTCCAGCGAGCTCATGACTCGGAATTAAAAAGGTTCGATCGTTTCCTCACCGTCACGTCTGCATTAAGTTTTATTTGATTTGATTTATTTGATTTGATTTATTTGATTTGATTCATAATAAATATTCTTCCGTAAAAGAAATCACGCCAGTCTGATGATCGTTCTACGGCAAAAAATTTGTTTCAGTCTCTACTTGTGAAGTAAATACAAGATAACAGGGAAGAGGAATTTCAGAAGGAATAATGAAACAAATTTAAACTCACCGTACTACTCGGCACTATGAAAAAAACTAAGTATACTGTTAAAAATTCATTTCTCAGATTACATCCTACAATATTCACCTAAGCTGATCTACATTTGTAGTCGATGATGAATGAAAGATTGTGGAACGTCGTCAGTAAACGACAATATCTCAGTAGTAGTAGTAGGTGGTATGAATAGTAAATCCGGACAAATCGCTACAAAACACCTAAAATGGAGTTTTTTAATTTTGGAAAAGATTAGATTTTGACTTTAAAATACCTCACAGACGACGCAAACTTTTCGGTCGTAATCTCTTTGGAGGTGTCATTTCATAATTATCCTCATTAGAAATATGAAGGTATTTATAATGATGATGTTGGGTTTTTTTTTTTTTTGATCTCCAACATGAAAACTGAAAAGCAAAGTTTCAAGACAGAATAGATATAAAAGCCGGCAATTTGCAGGGATTAATTTTCATTTTCAAAATTTTGCGTAGTAGTCTGGAAGGCTCTGAACATCTCACTGAGGATCCCGTGTAAAACAAAAGCATCTCTATGCAGCCTCTGCAATTCATTTCGCATAGCATCTTGCGATGATGCCCTGCCATGGGATACCGGATAAATATCTGCCTGATCTGGGGATGCCAGATCCAGCCCACTGCAGTCAATGCCACCTCCCCCCCCCCCTCCATTATCTCCCTGGTACTACCAGGGGCGTAGCCAGTATGTAGCACTGTAGGCCCAGGCCTACACTTTTGTTTTGTATCCAAACATATCTGTTGCACTGACAGTGCTACTAACCATGCCAATATCTTCGGCAACCGCTGAAAGGTCTTTCAGCGCAATGCGCAGAATCAAAAACTACATGCGTTCTACAATGAATGAAGAGAGACTCAGCGGTTTGGCACTCATGCACATACACAGAGACTTTGCAATTGACGTTGATGCTGTGCCGAAAAAAATATTCATCAGATGGCAATCGTCGGATAGCTCTCGCCTTCTCTTATTAGGCTAACTTAAACATTTACTAGCTACAGTTGTATCGAAGACAATTACTGGCTATAGTTGTATCAAAGACATTTCTGGCCTATCTTTGTATCTACAAGTATATCAGAAGTTGAAAAGTAAGACTACTCGGTACATGTACCTTGCTAATTTTAAATACATTATGTAGTATTGAATTACGTACTATTTTAACTCGTTTGTTTTTTGGGGGATTAAAAGTGATATTGAATGAGGTGTCTCAAGTTAGCAAGAGGCCAAGGAACCAGAATGAACACTCGGGAAGGGCCGTTTCCGGCCATCTGGGGGGTTTGTAAAACCAAATATTTTCTTGTACGCTCCGCGCCAACCGACGGTGCCGCTCTGCTCAGATAGTCGTGCCTACAACTTTGAAAATCCTGGCTACGCCCCTGACTGCAGCTCATAAATTTCTTATCCATGGACGACCCTTGACTAGACTGAAGAAAAGTTTTTACTACATGAACTGAGATTTGATGAATGGAATGTTAGACAGCAATTAACCCCATCAGGTTCTGATCATTGTAACATGAATCATGGCACATACCCGGTGGTATCATCTGTCCACAGCCACGTCTCTGGAAAATCTGTCCTCACTGTCCCAGGTGCTTCTGGACCAGATTCGGGTATTTCGTTCCCATCATCCCCGGGAAACGCAGCTACTGGTGGAAAGAAATCTATTGACAAAATGGTGTGAGATATATCGAGAGGGATGAAAAGAAATAACAACAATAATAATAATAAATCATAACATTTTTTTGGACATTAACAGGTAGTGAAAAGCAACGAAAGGACCTTACAATTTAACACTACCGTGTCATTGATCCAAAGTTTTATTTTTTTTGGGGGGGGGAGGGGGGTTTGATTGTAAAGAGGAACATTTCCTATTAAAGTAACATGGAAGGTGAACATAACTTTCAATTTTTACATATCCTTTCAAATTATTTACTGATATTTGAAGTTGCCACATTCTGGGATCGAATGAAAACGGTAGCTGAAACCTTAATGGAACGAGCAAATGGCATGCCGTGACTTGCGAATGGAGAACATACTCTCGAGACCTCGGGAGACTATGTTTCCCTTGGGTGATAAAAATATCAAATTCATCATTGTGATGTCCTTTGAAGTAGTATGTATGTAGGTTGGAGACATGCAGGCAAGAGAGGAGGCAAAGTTAATATTTCAAATAATATATAATATCATAATATTTGCTTTTTATATAGCGCTTTATACCAGCGATAGGTCTCAAAGCGCTTTACAGACGTTATATTACCCCTGGTCAATGCTAACCTATGAAGAGACAATCCCTCCAGTCGGCAGCAGTTATATACTGCGCCCAATGACAAGTTACCTCACAGGTACCCATTTAACCCCTGGGTTGAGAGAGGCAATCTTGCCCAAGGACACAACGTAATGAACTAGGCAGAAATCGAACCAGCAATCCTTGGATCACGAGTCCGACGCCTTAGCCAATTGGCCACCACGCTCTGTATTCATTAGGGACACAGATAATACATTTGGGCCTAAGACTTGAAAGCATTGAATACGGCAACATGTGATTAAGACTAATTAGTAGGACCTGACTGACAGTCAGCATACAAAATTTATCAGGTGGCATACTCCTAGTAGAGTCTATATCCATCCACCTGACTGTTCTCCTTTAACAGAGAAAGTGCCAAAAAGCAGTGCTCAGGAGAATGTCTTTTTTGACTTGTCATCAATCAGGATCTGGTTTTTTGTGGCTTGCACGTTGAAGAGCATTAATGGAAGTACATGTGGTGCCAATAAAATTGAGTCAAATTGAGGCAATTTTAGACCCCCTTTAGGCCTCCCAGGAGCAGCGTATGAAGATTGTTTACTACTGAGTGAAGAGGACCACATAACTTTTGTGATTTAGTGTGTAAGTCAATGGGGATTTTAATAGGTGTATGCTACCATCAGGGATTTAAATGCTCCTTTTAGTTCAGACCAACAACTGAAAAGTAGCTGAATATGCTGACTGGTATTCATACAAAATTTGACCAACCATCAGTAGGGGGGGGGGGTGTTGTGGTCAAGTGTTTAAGGCAGTGGACTGGTGATCTAAGGATTACAGGTTTGAGCCCTGGCCAGATCATTGCGTTGTGTCCTTGGGCAAGACACTTTATCTCCATTGCCTCTCTTATATACTGCGCCCAATGACAAGTTACCTCACAGGTACCCATTTAACCCCTGGGTGGAGAGAGAGGCAAGTGAGATAAAGCATCTTGCCCAAGGACACAACGTAATGAACTGGGCAGGAATCGTACCAGCGATCCTTGGATCACGAGTCCGACGCCTTAGCCAATTGGCCACCACGCTCTCACTACACATTCACTACTACATTTAACTAATCACTAACCATAAAGATAGTATCGATAAAAATCCGGTTGGGAACTGTCGTGAATGAGGGCATCGGTGTAGACAATCATGCCAGCAGCCTGTCAAATAAAACCGAGTAGTTATTAATATATCTCATATAGCTCTGTCTTTAAAAATAAATCCTTCTCATTACATATACTTGTGTTCGTTAATTACAAAAATTAACCTTCCATTGTTTCTTAATATACAACAACACTTGTGTAACTCCTCTATCCTCTCGTTTCTAAAAAGTTTCAATAACAAGATCAGATAAAACAGAGCATGTGACAGCACCGGGAAAAAGAAATCACTATTTATTCGGATTTAAAGGCATTGAAGACTCGTTTTTAATTTTTCAACAATTGACCACTTTTGGTAACATTTGTTTTAGTTTCTAGCAAAAGAGTCCTTTTTAAAGGCATTGAAGACTCGTCCCAAACCGCGTGCCGCGCTCTGAAAGAGTTAACTATCCATTGCTTGCAAGTGAAGTTTTTCTCTTGTCACTACAAAATGCAGACTGTAATGAAACGTGATACCTTGTTATCTTTAGCTGGACCTGAGATGTCCATCGCTGCTATGTACACTGTGTTGTGGGTATTGACCGCAGCTGTTTGTTCTGACTGTACACTAGTGTCTAATTACCGACGGTAGCAAACTGTGTGTGTATTTTCTGGGATCGATGGTGGTGTCTAACACTTCTATTACACCTCATTCGAAACTAGGTCAGATTACCGGCATTAGACGTTTCTTTTTGCGCGAGTCTTCACACCCTTTAAGTTCACCGATAACCATATTCTATCCAGATCATGAAGGTTTGGAACTGTTTATATACTGTCAGTCAGTATGACTATAGTGCTTTGGCAAATTTAGCCTATCATAGCCTATCAGTTCTGGTCTTTGTTTCTAATTCAATTTAACTTTTCCATGAACTATTTCAAGTACTAAACAGAATATGAGAATTTGTCTTCATAGATCTTACCTTATTTTCTTCTGTTTTGAGATAGAGAGCTAGGTGCTGTGGGGTGGGGTGGGTGGGTGGGTTTGGGTGGGTCGGTGGGTAGTGTGGGTGGGTTGGGTGGGGATTTGAAATGAGAAAGGGAAGTTGGAGGTCATGACTTCATCTGTCTTTGAGTAACTAAAATTGGTTACTTCCAACAAAAATTTACTTACATCCAGCAAAGACCCGGTAGTATCTCCTTGAACATTCCCGCCAGTACCCCGAAAACCCGGGTAAAAATAATCTACAATAAGAAAGAATAAAAATTATATTTTATAAGACATACAGAAAGGGGGGGTGGGAAAGAAACCGAAAAAATTTAAAAAGAGTGTTGCCATACATATGCCAGTGAATGCACAAACATTTACACGCTGTGTCAAATTTTACATGTTTTACATGTTTAGTATCTCTTCGGTTTTGTCCTTTGTCCTTTCAAATGGCTGAAAAACGTTTACCGCTGAAATTTCGCAGGTACACATACACTGCCCTTCCCCATCCCCTGCCCCAGTTTTCAGCAGGACCATCATGCTTTGCACTTTCCTCTTTTCTTTGTTGGCAGATTTAAGAATCAGATTGTTTCTCATGCAGGTATGTTCAAATAATGTGCTACCATAACACAGTCAATTCAAAAGCAAAATAGGCAGCTCTCTCTAAGATGGCAATGTCTCTTTGCAAACCGCACAAACTGGAACGGATATATACACGTAAAAACGACAGTCGTTTTTTTCGCCCGGCAACAAAAAATGGAACGAAAACAAGAAAAACAGCTACAAAACCTTTACAACAATAATAATAACAACACAGAAAGCACAAACGAGTATTAAAATATGAACGCCGTTACCTCCGCCGTAATAACCGGGGAAGAAGGGTCCGAAGAATGATTGACGAGAGATGGGAGTGGTATCCAGACTTTGGATGAATGATAAAATCTGGAAACGAAAGAAGATCAAACTTTAATGATAATAATAACACCTCAAGGGAAATATTACGCTAAAAACTCTGACTTTACCAATCGAGCACTGATGTTTAAATCATCTACGGGAGTCTTGTGGTAAAAGACTGCAGGGAAGGACGATCGCATCGGAATCATAACAACATTTCCGATTACGACAATCATGTTTTACGGGGCAAAAACGAAATCTCATGAAAGCTGAACATTTCCTCTGGCGACAATTAAACCGGACGGCATCAAAAGTACCATTTTGCTGTAGTAGCTGAGCTAGGGCTTATATGAAGAACTACCTAAGAAAACAATCACGCCATCCGGTTCCTGAATATTAAACTAATCATAGATATACTGACTGCAGTGTTCATTTCAAGCATTGTGGAATATCAAGTGGGCCTTCAACCAAAGTTTGAACACATTTTCTTCTTTATATCGATCAAGCTTCCTCATTTTGCCGTCATTGCTTGCATCTCACAGAACCAAGGTTTCTTGGTTTTTTTTTTTAACTCATTCGGCGGTTGTAGCATGACGGTTGCAGGGGTGAAGAACCTATAAGTAATGACTGGATGCCCCTTTGGCTTGTTTCCCCTTTATTGAATTTGAATTTTCCTGCCATAAATACCATACTTTGTCAACAACACCAGAATCTTTCTCCTTAGTTCATATTTGATCATAAAATGTATTTTCTGTATTTCTAGGACCAAATTTCATCCGGTAGATTTTTTTTATCATGAAGCAACTTACATCTCCTCTGCTGATGTCGTTCCCGTCTCTGAACAGCGAAACGCTCCTGTCGATGCCGAGGAGTCCGATGAAAGCACCCGCATCTGCAGTCACAGAGAGAGTCACCGTGTCACCGGGAGAGGCTTCTGTGCGACCAACAAACTCAATGGCCACCTGTAAGACCAGAATAATAATAATAGTCAAATTTGATTTTTATATAGTGCTTAGTCGGCAGCAGTTACATACTGCGCCCAATGACAAGTTACCTCACAGGTACCCCATTTAACCCCTGGATGGAGAGAGGCAAGTGAGAAGCATCTTGCCCAAGGACACAATGCAATGAACTAGGCATGTATGGACCAGCAATCCTCGGATCACAAGTCCGCTAATTGGCCACCACGCTCTCAGAAAAAGGGTTTTGAAGCAATCACGGCCACAAATATGCCACACCTTGATGAGTTAAAAGTGATCATTCTTTGATATATAATAAAATCATAACTATGTTAACCAGAGCTTAATCATACATCAAAGAAACCAACCTATTAGCAAGCTATCTAGCCCTAATTCCTTAATAGCGGCCATGGGTAGTGCTAGTCAGAAGCGCCATATATGGATGGACCTTGCATACGCTGCACCTTACAACCAGGGATTTCCACCAAGTTTCATTCGATACACCATGAAACGCAGCAGCAGTGAAGGGATTTACAGATTAAAGCATTCAATTAGTTTGAGTTAAGTTTGCTAATGACTCAGTTGTAATGTTACAACAACTTACTGAGGCATTATAAGATATTACATGTACTGCCCTGTAAAAGTATCTGAACTATATATTTATCTTTAGATACCTCTAAAATTCACTGAACAGAATCAGTTAAAGGCACATTGCTTCCCATTGGTGGTATTCCTTGAGGGCTAAATTTGACTGGTTTCCTACATGATTCATACTCACTATTGCCTGTACTGGGAATGCTACAATCTTAAAGCAGTATAATTGTTATCCCATACATTGAAGTTAACTTGGTGATATATCGATCTTTGTTTAAAGTGATATATACCATATCTGTCTATTGTTTTAATTCATGATAGTTATGCTTGATTTATTGCAAATTGTTTGTTCGTCCGAAGCCGTTTCCATTTATATCATTTTTTAATTTTTTTTTTCTTTCAGGATTTTTTTTTTTTTTTTCTTTCAGGAGCTTCCCCCCTCCCCTCCTCCTTATCCCAAATTTCCCCACAGGTCTTTGAATAAAATACGTATCCAAAACCCAACCCGGCAATTAGTCACTCTCTCTTTCTGACGTCTCTGCGTCAGTTCACATTACCCCAAACTCCTCTACATAAATGTTCGGAAGGTTTTTCCAAGACTGACAGCCCTTCCGAAAGGGACATATCTTATTTACCTGGTGAGTAATGGCTCCTTCTACGGGGAATTCAATGACGTCCAGAACCACTTCTCCATCTTCCCGAACGTAATACGCAATTAGGCGAGCATGTGGTGTCATCTCCTGGGTCAATTGGAAAGCTATCTGGGTTAGACCAAGTGCAGTACCTGTGCTGACAATGTTACCTCTGGCTATAATCTGGAAGACAAGCATGACAAACAGTTTACCCAGAGGTCATGGCGGCGGGTGGCCGAGGGTGGTGGTGGGTGGCAGCAGGTGGCGGCGGGTGGTGGCGGTAGTGAGGACGTGAAATTGATCACTCTGAATTTTGAGGTCGCTTGAAAGAGAAGAATGCTCGTGGCACACATCTGAACGAGTTATTATGGAAGGAGGAAATACCATTCGACCTAGTGGTTCAGCAAACTTTCCTGTACTATGTCCTTTAAATACACTCTCCATTTATTCTGAAAGGCATTTATTAAAGAACAATGACGGTAAATTTGAAACGAAAGAATGCATGGAGAAGTGCGAGAATAGCAGAGTGGAAGGATATAAAGAATGGTGGTTGCAGCCATGAGAAACACATTATAGAAGAAAACACAATGCCCATTGTAGAAGAAGCACAATGCCCATTGTAGATGAAGCACAATGCCCATTGTAGAAGAAACACAATGCCCATTGTAGAAGAAACACAATGCCCATTGTAGAAGAAACACAATGCCCATTGTAGAAGAAACACAATCCCCATTGTACAGAATAAACACAAGGCCCATTGTATCAACAGTTACAGCTAATATTGATCACCAAAGACTGAAAAGCCACCCAGATTGCAGCGTTGCTTTCTACACTTGTTACCCAAAAGATTTCCGTCTGACACAGCATGGCTGCGGTAAGGGTCCAGTTACCAGCTGAGTCTTCCCGCCCCCCCTCCTCCACCCATCAACTGTTGCCTAATGAATAACTTACCTGCCAGTGCAAGCTTGTTGGGACCTCTGTTGTTAGAGCTTGGAATAGAGCCACCGAGCCGACCTGAATACATAAACGGGAAAAAAAGAACGGCACCAGATATTCCTCAACATTTTGGACTTGTGATGCATGGGGTGGGAGTATTAAACAATGCAGCATATCACGGACGGATTAAATAATACATGACTGGATTTCAGGAAGAATTACAGAACAAACACCTGGATTTTATAAATAGATATGTTGTTCACATCTACTTCCTTACATCTTGAAATCTTAGACTCGATGAAATGAGCAATTCTGCTGGGTTAGAATGGATTGGTAGAAATAAATTGACCACAAGAGTACAGAGTAGTCTACCATCTCAGCAATGGTGG
>KN882325.1:125352-136142 GCA_000934455.1 Apostichopus parvimensis
GTGTAAGATCACCACATGTGTTATAAAGTTGAAACGTGTGAGTTCATCACATGTGTGATAGAGTTGGAGTGTGTGAGATCACCACATGTGTTATAAAGTTGAAGTGTGTGAGACCATCACATATGTTATAGAGTAAGAGTGTGTGAGATCACCACATGTGTTATAGAGTTGAAACGTGTGAGATCACCACTTGTGATTGAACCTTGCTCTTAATTTGTCAGTACACTATCTGCTTGAAATGATCATACATACATAGCAACAGCTCACAAAAATCTAAGAAGGCCTTCTCTCTCACCAATGAAAAAAGATGAAATTACCTTGGATATCTTATATCCTGTTATCCTTTCATCATTCTAGATTAATTTATCCTAAATGATTCTATATGAAAGCTAAGATCTCCATGACAACATGTCAAGCGGCCAAGGTATGTGGTAAGCATATCATGTTTCATAATGAAAGCTATCATCTTAAATGTTGTGTTTACCAAGCAGTATGTGCAGATGGCAGACAAAAGTACTTTTACTACAGTCAGACTTCCTTACATGTTAACTGAGGGCAGTAATCATCAATTGCAGTTTGACCATGTTGGTGTACAGACATTTCTTATTGGACCAAGTTTTCTTATTTCTCAGAACTACTTACTGCCAGCATTCATCTGGATATATTGCAAGTTTGGAACACCAGCTTTAATTGGATACTTAACTGCATATTGAATTTAAAAACTAAAACTAAAATAAAATACAAGAACCAAATACACCCTCAACCCTGAATCCCTCTTCCTCTTACATGAAAAATAGCATCATCGCATTTACAGTATCAATAGAGCACCCTCCCAAAACTGATATCATCAATAGCATTCATGCCACTCATTTTAATCATCAATAGCACCACTCTGAATTTAATCATGAAATAGTATCATAACAATCAAATCATCAATAGCACCTATCCCACTGTTATATCATCAATAGCACTACCAGCCACCATATTTAAACCATCAATGGCAAACCATGAGTCATCGATAGCACCAACACAATCAAATCATTAATAGCACCAATCCCACTGTTATATCATCAATAGCACCACCAGCCACCATATTTAAACCATCAATGGCAAACCATACATATAAGTCATCGATAGCACCAGCACAATCACATCATCAATAGCACCAATCCCACTGTTATATCATCAATAGCACCACCAGCCACTATATTTAAACCACCAATGGCAAACCATACATATGAGTCATCGATAGCACCAATACGTCACATCATCAATAGCACCAATCCCACTGTTATATCATCAATAGCACCACCAGCCACTATATTTAAACCACCAATGACAAACCATACATATGAGTCATTGATAGCACCAACACAATCACATCATCAATAGCACCATTCCATTTGGTATATCATCAATAGGCTCAATAGCATCTGTGGCAAACAGTCCACTACATTCTCATCTTCAATTATTTCTCTATAAGCAAAAAGAAACTTGTCTCTTCCACTCTAAAATAACCAATTTAAGCGTCATCACCGTGGACATCTACAAAGGCCAACAGTTTAAAATGACAGGTTAAATTAAGCCAGTCTTCACCAGCAGCCTATTATATAGGAATTAGTATATTACTAACAAATGCACAAACACTTTGGTAATGGTACTCTGCAATACCTAATAGGAACAAAATGCAATTTTTCACAATATATTAGCTTGATCCTAACATATCAACCAAACAATTTATTGTCTGCAAGAAATTTCTTCAACTATGACACTACATTTATAATATAACCATTATGATTTCTACCTCTGAAATGGTAGAGGGGACTCTAATATACAATACTGACAGTAGTGTTGACTTGAGTCAATGACTTCCAGTTGAGTCAGATTCATGTCACAGTTTTTCTTTTACTTGTGACTTGACGCGACAAAGAAACTGTTTGTTGATCTGACTTAAAGATAAAATGACTTGCGACTTCATTTGAATAAAAGCACGACTTGTTGGCAAAATTTGGAAAAGAAGTACCATGTGGGTTTGAAACAAAATATTGATATATTTTTTTTTGAATTTTGACTCTTACATTACATTTGCAAAGGAAATGCACAAGTGGATTTGAAGGGTTAGCATTTTTCAATATCGTTTAGCATATTCTACAATATTTTAATCTAAACTACGACCTCAGCATTTGATCTTCAGAAAACATGAAATGACACTAGGATCTCATCTGGCAACCCCTTGACTCCACCAAGTTATAATCAGAAAATAAGATTTTGCAACTTAAGATATTCTACCTTTAATATTTTAACATTTATAATATTTCATATATACTTCTGGAACAGGATATGATTTGATGGTTCATTAGCTCGTTCCTTTAAAGAGCTATATTATTTACTTTTAGTATAAAAATAAATTTATTACCCCTTTTTGGTGGGATATTAAGAAGTATGAAGAGTATTTAAGTTTTTGCCTAACATGTGTAGTGACCTTGAACTTGATTCTATCAAATCACGATTTCTACATTATTAAAAATATCACTGCAGTTATTCATAATTAAGTACTTAACAAAATATTGCTGAGTCAGGACTAGGGAACACTTTGAGACAGAAACAATTCTTTATGGTTTAATAAATATAAAGAAACAATATTCTACGGATATCTGTCACATCAAATTTCCAGTATTTACGAAAATACATTTTGACCAAATTTCAAGTGTTCCATTTCATTTTACCCATAATGCACCACTTTCTGTATAAACTGTGACATGTTGGGATCAATTATGACACACAAGACTTTGAAATGTCAATGCTTTCTCATTATTAATTACTCTAATTATGAATTAATTAAGTTCCTCATAGCAAGCCTTTTAATATGTTAACAGCATGCAAATATACCTTCTTCATTATTTTGACAAAATATTGCAGAAATTCTGGGCAACTTCCGTGGAAATATTTTCACCGAAAATGCCGCAAAAGCAGAACCTATTATAACACAAGTCTACTTAAAGAGAGCTGAATCAGTTCAAAATTCACTTGGATAATTGTAATTGTGGATAAAAACTATCCATTTCTCAAAAGCATTGAATATGCCCCTAAAAATGGTCACAAAAGAAAAACCAAAAGGAAAATTGAAAAAGACAATATTCTCACCTTCCAATGTTTCCTGCAATATGCCGTTCCAGGTAAGAATTATGAATCCATAAGGAGCCCCCAGCACTAGATCATAGTACTGACCTCTGACCTGCACAAAAGATTGATACAATTTAGGGTGACAATATTTTCTCATTCAGGATGTTCACGGTATCAGTGAAGTTGCATGACCCCTCATGTAGACATCAGAGGGTAGCCATTACCCTATATATTTAATAAGCAGGGATGGGAATTTTTGGGGGAATCTCAGTTTAAGTGGTTATCTATGATTAAAGGATGGTGGCAAATGCCAGACATTTACCAATTTTCACTGCATTACTTATACACTTAAAAACACTGCATTAGTTCCCGATGAGATCTCGGATGAGGACCTCCACACCCCTTTTCGCATCAGTTTTCTTCCTGCCGAACCCATAGCTTGTAAAATCCATCGAGCACTAAAGCTGGCAATAACTGATTACAAACATGATACTATAAGAGAGGCAGCTGTTTAGTCACATATTGACAGAAACCTGATGTAGGTAAGGCTGTTAGATCTACAGTTAAGATTGTAAGGGAAGAAAGTCCCTCATGAAGTTTCTAAAATAATGTCAAGAAACAAGTATTTGTATTGTATTGGCCAAAGTTTCAAAAACCAAGACCAAGAAGTACTTATTCCAAGATTTGAAATGTGAATCAAATGCTTTCAAAATTAAATTCCATGATCTATAGGGTATGAACTTTATGTTACTAGTGAAAAATCATGACTTAAATGTTCAAGATGTTTTCTATGCTAAACAGGTCAAAAGTTGAAATTAATCAGAGACATTTCACAAATTCATGGATAGTTCCAGGTTCACATGTAATGATCCTGGGTAAATTCCCAGGACAGTCTCAACCCAGAGACAGCATATACATGAAATAAATTATGTCTGCAAACAGAGTACAGTATAATAGGTGGGGTTCTTCCAAATCATTTAGTTCAAAGGTATATAGTAACCTTTTTGCCCCTGACAACACAGTAGCTTATCATGCACAGAGCCTCCTTGGTCCGCTTAAAAGATGACTTTAGGCAAAAACTTTATTTGAATATGATGCAGACCATCAAAAACATGCTTTTTTAGTTCAGGATGTATTTCTACAACACTTTTAATATATTTGGGGGGTATGTTCCCTTTAAAACAAGTGAGGTTAATTATCAATTAAAGTTACTGGCCAATAAAGTTTGCCACACATAAAGGTCAGTTCCTCAGATGCAACACAAAAAAACTCAATATTGGAAAAACAAAGAGTATGGCCCCAAACGACATGTTAACAATGCATTACAGATGTGTCACGGACAAATGGTATTGAATGTCATCCGAGGATGCTATGTTGTTCACATCATGCTCTAAATGGAACATATTTTGGTTGTGCAATTATAATTCATTAATGTTAACATTTAAGGCCTGCACTGAGGACTGAGATGACATCATCACCAAATTTTCCTTAAAGGAGCATTCCAGATATTAAATATATTAATTTCAAAGATAAATATCTTGAAAAATTGGAATCGTTATAGAAAGATCTACCAGCACTCAAATTTGTGTTAAATTTTCGTTTTTGTTAAACTGTGATATATGTCAAGACCAAACCTCTGCCAAATGTCATCTCTCAACTTGATCTGAGGGGGTAGTTCCAGAATTCCCTCTCAACTATCCCATCCCTCTCCCCCACTTCAACTTTCCACTTTTCAACACTTTTGAAAACATAAAATCAGCTGGCAATTCCCCTTCATAATTCATGATGGCAGGTTACAGTGATTTCCCAGGAGTGTCAATAACACTAGGCTACAATACCATGTAAGTCTCTTAGTTTAGTGGTAGGCTATATAGATATGCAATGTCTAAATGACAAAAAAAAAACCAAAAAACAAGGGATTTAATCCTTCAATCTAGTGAGACTCAAATGGAACTTAAGGATGACAACATAATTTGCAATCTCATATTTGTGTAGATGAACAAAAACTGATGCTAGAAAGAACTTAGATTCTTAACCATTAAAGATGCTAAATTAATATCCAAATTTAAGTACCTTTAATTTGTCAGAATAAACAAATTTGTCCTCATCTTTATGGACAGTAGCTGTAGACAGATGATGGGCACTTCCTTACACATTGCCTCTGGGTATCAAATGATTTCACTTTGAAGAAAGTGATGAAAAAGTCTTCGACCCACAAAAAGGTGAAGGAATTTGTTTCCCTTGAAGATATTCCTGTAGAAAAAAAGCAACAAATTGAGTTTAACATATCTGACCACAAAAATTATAATAACCATTTTGTAAACAAAAGTAATAACGGTCAATGGTAAATTATTCTATTGAAATTTCTTGCGAACACTTCAAGAGGAGAAATTTGTTCATCCCTTCAATCAAAAACATTTAGAAGTGGCATTTCAAGTTGAACCTTGTGTTGTATCAATTTCTTTTGAGTCTGCTATCTTCAAGTTGTTGAAAAATCAAACAAAATCAAACAATGACATCTTGGTCACCTTCTCAAGCCATCGAATTAACCTGTATATGAAACCATACAATATGAACTTGTAACACACCATGTTCTGTTTGCAAGGTTTGTCATGATAAAATTTAAAATGAACTCACATTTAAAAGTTATGACCTTATGCCACTACTGGCACGGAGAGAATTAAGGTTAAGGTAAGGAAGTTATTACGTGTAGTGAAACATACATTGGTTCTATATACAAAATCAGTACACTGTATGTAAAGAAAACAGAGAGCTGCATGTTGTAAAACACTAACAAACAACACAAATAATTGTAGGTCAAGGAGAAGACATGATGAAAACATAATTTTATAATCATTTACAAAGGAACAGATAGAAAGTAGATGCAGAGAAGAAATACATGCATGAGGTGGAGGGGGTGATGTGGGAGGTCCGTAACTGATTTCTTCACAAAATTTGGAATATTTTTTATACACAACACAGCAGCTAGTACAGAAAACTGTTGCTACAGACCAATGCATGTGCTCATCTATCAAACTGATATAACAGAATGCTATAGCTAGAGACCAATCCATGTTCTGATCTATCACTGATATTACATAAACTCTGTAGCTACAGAGACCAATGCATGTTCTGTCCTAGCTATCACAGATATTACAGAACTCTGTAGCTAAACTGACCAATGCATGTTCTGATCCATCTATGTTATGAACAAGAACCATTACTCCATTAGTAAACAATAGTCATATGCTTTTACAAGATATGGATTTTTCTTTCCCTCAATCTCTTCCAATTGGTCAAAGTTTTGGCAAAACATATATTATCATCGTTCGTGTCTCTGTTCACAAGCTTTCTTTAATAAGTGGCCTGTACCTCGTTAAACTATCCGATAGCATTTCAATGTAGTTTTACTCCTTTCATGCTTCATCTCAATCACCGAGCCATCTTCAGAAATTGGCTCAAAATTGGAGAACACTACATCTGACTTATAGCATTTGCTCATCTTATTTTTCACATAACATCTCCTTTTACCTCTCTGAATCTTTTACCTGCAGCTTGTCCTTCCAGAACATCATCTTCCTGTGTAAATGTTGAACAGTTTTTTCTTCCCATTGTTTGGTCGATCCACAAGTTTAACTCTCAAATTTAAAGGTTGTTCCTCATTCTATATTCGTACCTAATAAATTGAAGGATGAGAATAGAAATGCATTTTATTAATTTCCCAATAAATGAATATGTACACATGACTTATTGTGATTCCCTGCCCTACCCAATCCTATCAGGGAGTTGTTATAACAACTCCCTGATCCTTTCCCCGTGCCCATCTCAACGCAAACAACATGCTCAGGGCTACTGTATACTGCATACCAATGTTGTCTCTAGAATCATAACTGTAGGATTTAGCTAATATATGGATAGCGCCACCATATGGAGTCGAGACCAACTATGACAGATCATGTAGCTATGGCACCCAAAATTTATGTAGTGCACGGACGGACGCCTGAAAGGTTAACGGTCACAAAATTAATAGCCCTATAATGTGACCTGCTGTATTGATTTTTTCAGCATTATCTGAGTCATCATCATTCTTTGTGGTGCTTGGATGTTGAAGAGGATAAAATAAACTACTGATGGACAAAATATTTAGGATTGAAGGTGATTTAAGGTATTTTAGAAAACCTTGGGAGAAACAAGAAGATTCCACTGCAAGAGCTGTCAGATGGATTGGGGAGCACTATGATAAAATTTGAGCTCTTCAAGCTCAAAATCTAAACTGTCATGGGGGCAAAAGTTGAATGTTTTATGATAGCCAAGCCATCAGCTATCATATGGTGGGTAGGACAAGTCAGTTGAAAACTTCTATCTATGCTCTAATGGCCTTGGAATGTGACGAGTTTAGTGTGTAAGTTAGTGGGAGCAATTAATTGTGGTGTGACACCTGTAACATAATGGTAGCATACGCCTATTAATAGCCCCATTGACATTGTGGTCGCTAAGTCTAGATAGAAGTTTTCACTAGCTAAACGCTACCCATCACTGGATAGCTGACAATTTGGCCATTCATGGCACCATCAATTTTTCGTATTATGACCTTGCAGATTTTTGGGCTATGAGAGCCCAAAGTTTTGGTCATTTGTAAACAAACCTCTTTACTCAGTAGTAACCAATTTTTCCTACGCTACTCCTGGGAGGGCGACAGGGGTCTAAAATTGCCTCAATTGACCCAATGTTTGCACCACATGTACTTCAACATGCAAGTCACAGAAGAAAAAAAAAGATCCTGTTTGATATCATATCAAAAAAGATGTTCTGCTGTTTCTTGGCACTTTTCCTAAAGGAGAACAATGGGCAGATTGATATGGACTAATAGGAATATGCCACCTTAAATAAACCATTGTTACACTGCTTACATGTTGTTTGAGTACCCCCCCCCCCCCAGTATGAAGCATATGTCTGGCCACACTATGTGCAATTTTCATTCAAAACTGCATATAGGGTGGCCAGACGTCCCACATTGACCAAGACAGTTCGTCCAGATCGCAACTGCGTGCATTGTCCTCTCGAAGTAGGCTGGCTAGACCTAGTACTAAATAGAACAGCCATAAATTATTCAAACCCTAGTCAGCCTACCTCACCACTTGTTTCTCTGTTACAGGAAGTCGGGTCGTTCCATATCAAATCACCAAATTTTGGAGTATATATGTTGTAGTTCGACATCTTTGAAAAATTCCCAAATTTATTGTATGATTGGAACACCATGGCACAAGCATATTCTGAAAATTTCAGTTGCATTGCTTAATTTACAATTGGCCGATTTATCACACTTTGAAATTCCGCAATTTGTCGCCACCGTGGCATTTTCTTGACTTTTCAGGTCTCATTTCTCAGCAATTAAACATTCTACTACCTTTCTATTACAGATGCCTATAGAGTCTATCCCATAGAACAGCAAAATCAAAAATTAGGCTACAAAAATATTGTCTTGTGGAGTAAGGTCAACTTAAAAGTGCCAAAATATTTAATTTTTGTACTTTTCACTAAAAAATGTGCTATTTTTAGTGATGATCTGTTTTGATTTTATGTCGGTTATGTACACGTGCGATGCCTACAGAATTACCAAAAAAGATGTCCTAATCCTTAATTTGCCATTGCCATGACACCTGACCTTCCTTGTTAAAGTAGGTGCAAAATTTCTCCCTAATGTTGCGTGCATCTGCAGATGAGTGATTTGTGTTGCTACAGGGAAGGTCAGCAAGACCATTGAAACCAACAGCATGATTTTGATGCCATCCTCCCTCAGTTATTTCCAGTGAATTCACATTCTCCTGGTCAACATCACATTCTTCAATGTATTGTGAATCACTCTCTTTGTTAATTGATGCATCTCGCAAGAAATTGTGAAGTGCACATGAAGCTAGCACTACTTTTTCTGCTGTGCTAGTTTTCACGGTTACAGCCCACGAGACCGA
Source organism: Apostichopus parvimensis (assembly GCA_000934455.1). Classification (NCBI taxonomy): domain Eukaryota; kingdom Metazoa; phylum Echinodermata; class Holothuroidea; order Aspidochirotida; family Stichopodidae; genus Apostichopus; species Apostichopus parvimensis. Next base: position 134,445 of record KN882325.1, read on the forward strand.
AGGTCCGCGAGACCGAAGGTCCACGAGACCAAACTTAAAAAAGGTCCGCGACACCAAAGGTCTTCGAGGGTGCAGGAGGGGGTTGCAGGGGGCGAAATCCCCCGCTCCTCTCCCCCCCCCACGTCACCTGCTGCCCCAAATGAAATATTAGAATACAATATAACTTAATAATTAGATATAGTGATACCCTATTTTAAACAATATTGCCCCCCTTGTCAATCTCTTTGACTCGCTCTGAAGCCCTCCAATAAAAAAGTCTAGTTACGCCTATCGATGGACCATGCATAGACCATCGGTCTCGCGGAACATCGGTCCTCGCGGACCACATGTTCGCGGAAATTCGGTCTTGCGGACCTTCGGTCTCGTGGAATTCCCCCGTTTTCACTGCCATTCTGGTATTGAACACTTGGAATCGTAAAGCCAGAATACTAAAAGCATTCTCAGAGACTCTGCGAGCTCTTGATAGGCTATAGTTGAAAATTCTACGTTCCTTATTCAGAGTTCTGGCTGCGAAGGGCTTCATGAGGTATTTTTTTAGCGGAAATGCTTCATCACCAACAATGACATATGGTAGATGGGATTCATTATTTGGGTGTAAGTTAAGCCCTTCTTCTAGGGTGGTGTAAAGTGATGAATCTTTAAAAACACCACCATCACTAACCCTTCCATTTTTGCCTGTAGACGTCAACATAAATAAATTTACACTGCGCATCAACCAGAGCTAGCAATACTATGCTAAATGTACCCTTGTAATTGTAAAAATATGATCCACTCTTCAATGGACAGCAAAGGAGTACATGTTTTCCATCCATGGCACCAATGCACTGAGGAAAGTTCCATCGAGAGTGGAAGTTGTCTGCGATACTATTCCATTCAGCTGGAGAGTTTGGTACCTAGAGAAGTAGAAGAACATAATTTGAATTGTAATAGTTGTTGTTTCAACAGTTAATATTAACCTTTTATAATTCATTTCAGGATGTGGCTACTACAGTTCCACCTTTGTCGTGGTCTGGTCCTGGAACGGAAGAAAAGGAGGACGAGACTGCTGATCTTGTAGTTCAAGAACCCTCTGTTTGATGACAATCAACCTGGGCCATCCTGTACCGCCATTGAGACAAATAAGAGGTCATCCTCAAAAATACAACCCCCCTCAAAACACTCAAAACAAAAATATGAAAATGACCCCCTTTTACATGCTGCTTTGAGCATTCTTAATCAACCCTCCAAATGTGAAGATAATGATGATTTGGTAAGAGTGTCACAGAGGAGCTGAGATTAATCACAAATTTCAGGGCCAAACAATTGGCAAAACTCCAAATTCAGCAAATTCTTGTAAATGCACAGCTGGGTGACAATGATACTGTGGTATCAGAACCTTAAAGGCTCCTCAAATAGTGACCTGTAATTTGTTTTTGGAAAATGGTTCAAATTGTTTACATTTTTTTCATGAGTACTGTAACTTCCATATTCATAATGGCATATATGTGTTTGTATGTATGTGTGAGGGCATGGTCGTGTTTGTGATACGTACGTTGGTTGTAAATATCGCATTTTAAGGTGGTAAGCTTTCAGATATCTCACATTTTGTCTGTAGGCGTATCACATTAATTGAGTTAAAGATCCCCTATTGGTTTGGAAGAGGTCAAAGGTCATTTGTGGTCAGCATTTTACTTGTTTCTTATATGTTCAAGTGGAAAA
>KN882325.1:137397-153342 GCA_000934455.1 Apostichopus parvimensis
ATATGATAATGATGAAACTGGCAACAAATTGCACCAGATCGCATCTAAGGACCTTCAATTGTTCAAAAAAATCTCAAAGGGGGGGTGGGTCGGGGAGGGGGAGTAGATGTCATATTAATGGGAGAGGTCTAATGGAACTAGTTTCCCCTCCCTCTTGGATACAAACTGGTACTTTATTTTGATACTTTTGAGACCATGTTGTAGGTTGTTTTACTGTGTAGGTAAAGTGCCGCACAAATGTTTGTAATGTATTAATTTCCTGTACGGTACACCAAGGAATATTTGTAATGTTTTATCTGTCAGTGCAGTGGAGAAAAGTGGTGAGCCCACCCCCCCCCCTCAACTACTCTTACTCCGTCATGGTTTTATTCTGGGGGCACAACCAACATTTTGTATTATTGGGAGGGCTTATATTATATGTCGTCGATTGGATGGGTCTAAAGGGAGTGGTGTCCCCTCCCATTTGAGAAAATTTGGTAACTTGAGGGTGTTGAGATGGAAAATGGTGCTATAACGTTTGTGAACAATGTTGAAGAATTTGTTACCATGTAGTTGGCACTGTACATTTTTGGAAATATACTGTCTTAGGGGAGTAAGTGGGCTCTTCCCCCCCACCCCACCCCAATGATTTTTCTTTGAGGGCGGGACTAAAGCGCAGCTGTGCCCCTGTTCATGACATGTTAGTATTCTATCGTGTATTTCTGTATGGTTAATGCATTACGTAGCCCATGCAAAATCATCCATTGAGTGGTACCATACTTTAAGAGCTGACGAGGTATACTAAGCACACAGTCGTCATATGCATAAACTATTAGGTAAATTTTCTCCAAGGTGGTAACAAACATAGTTGAAGATTTTTGACGGAAGGTGACCATATTTGAATAATCTGGCTAATTTTGGGCCAATACAGTATACCTTTAAGCAGGAGAATGAGAAATTTACCTTTAAGTGGTGCTCCTTGAGGCACTGGTATATTGCATCACAGACTTCTTATCCAGAAATGCTATTGTGTGGCACTCTAAACGCAAACTGCAGATCTCTAAATGCATCACCTGTGAATGACATATATAATATGCTATGTAACTCATTGAAGTGACTTTTTATTAATAATACGTCAATTGTTTAACAATTCTATCCGGTCATTTCTTTTGTAACGTTATAAGCATTTGCATTGCAAACCGTTTTCTTTTTTGAGTGATACACAAATGATGGCATATGGTGTTTTGATTCTTGCCAGATCTACCCACTAGATTTTGCTCAAACAGTCAAGAATTGTGATGTCAGTGTGGCACAAAATATTTAAAATTAATAAGACATTTCATGTAATTCAAAGATCTACTAAAAGAAATCAGCATATTAGGCTAGATGACAATCCTTGAAATATCTTAAATATTATATGCTTTCACGCATATTTTCCCTTTCAGCCACTGAATGAAACAGATTCTTAACCATGTGAGGGTCCAGGGTGTGTGTTGGGGGGGGGGGATGTAGAATGTAGACAAACCTTCTGATAATCCATTCTTTTGTGCAACTTTGACATAATTTTGTACCACACGAAGGCCTCAGTCTGTTGTAAACGTTATTCTTTGCTGCCCTCTCCCCCTTCCCCAACCGCAAAAAGGCACCCATTAGTGGTGGAGTCAACTAGATTATTGAGGAATTTTTGCTACAGAACTTCGTCTTACAGACCTCCCCCTCCCCACCCCCCCCTCCACCCTTCCCAAATGTAGCCTTTGTAGGTTCACATTTTTGAACTTTATCTAACTTTGTCATCAAGCCCCTGACGCAACCCAATTAAACCAGAAGCATACAGTACATTGCAAATAGTAATTGTTTATATGACATTGAAATCTGCAGGATAAGTGATCATGTTTGGTGGGGATCCATTTGGAAAGGACAATGAGTGTCAGAATTCAGACTATGTTTACACCTAACACTAATACACACTGTACACCCAGTACAATATATGTACTGTACACACTGTACATAAATGTGTATGTACTGGTTGAAATTCATTTTATAGTAAAGTCTTTTAATTAAATGAATTCAACCAGGAGCAGACAAGTACATTGCAAATAGTATTTGTTTATATGACATTAAAAACTGCACAGTATTGAATTGAATGACCTTGAAGTACAATACCCAGGTTTAAAACATGTGGAACATCAAAACAGGCAAAAATGTTTTTTTGTAAAAATCCCAAACTTTGAGGATCTTTCATTTCAAAATAAGGCAAAGCACCCTCCTGAAATTTTTTGTACAAACAGGGTTGTACTATATCTCTTCCAGAAAAAATTTAATGTCAGAATTTTTTTAACATGACGCGTTTTGAGTTATTGGCCGTCAAAGACGACCTCTTTTGTACATCGGAGCAACTTAACAACTTCATAAATTAATATTGAGAAACGCTAGAACCCTGAAATTTGTTTAGGTGTAAGAACTTTATACTTATAATTAAAGTACAAAACCCTGACAGCTCTAACATGGTTACTTTGGTAAAAGATTGGCATCAAAATCCCTACCTCATGTTGAATCGCAGCATGAAATAGCAACTTTAGAGTTGCACAAATTGCAAATATATTATAGGAAAGCATTGTAATCATTATTTTGTATTGTTTGTACTAGACATAATAACCTCTGAAAGAATCAAGTTCCCTTAAGCAATGGTTTAGGAGCAATTCATCACTAAAAATAGCACATTTTTTAGTGAAAAGTACAAAAATGGAATATTTTGGCACTTTTAAGTTGACCTAACTCCACAAAACCATATTTTTGTAGCCTAATTTTTGATATTCCTGTTCTATGGGATAGACTCTATAGGCATCTGTAATAGAAAGGTAGTAGAATGTTTAATTGCTGAGAAATGAGACCTGAAACGTATAGAAAATGACAAAATGCCACGGTGGTGACAAATTACAGAATTTCCAGGTGTGATAAATCGGCCAATTTTAAAGCAATGCAACTGAAATTTTCAGAATATGCTTATTTCATGGTGGTCCAATGATACAAAAAATTTGAGAATTTTTGGAGAGGGTGCAACAACAGCCTAGCCTAACTTAGTTTTAGGTGAGTACATAAAGGATCAGGAGGGACATTCAAGTCCCCATAAAGAACCCCTATGGTAGCAAAAATACCGAAGACACAAAAAATCAGACTCGATTACAATGCTTAAAGTACTTGCAAGTACAACTCTCTCAGGCAAACAGTTCCACTCGTCCACAACCCTATTTATAGAAAAAAAAGTTTAATATGCCGAATATTAATCCTACTTTACTTCTGGAGTTTTAAGATAATGACCTCTGGTACAACTACTATTAGGAAACATGAAAAACTCAGTGTAGGATTAATTTGTCAAAACCATACTCAATCTTGAACCCTGGAATCACGTCACCACATAACCTCCTAAGCTCCAGTGTGGTGCGATTCAGCAGCTCTAATCTTCTATAATAAGGAATAAATTATCCTAGTAGCCCTCCTCTGGACCTTTTCAAGTACTTCCTTATCCTTAGCAAAATATGGGTTCCAAGCCTGCACAGCATACTCCAGATGAGGCCTTACCAACTGCTTATAAAGCCTAACAACAATGTCCAAGATTACAGAAAACTGAAGTTCCTCTTAATCATAACTAAAACCCTATTACCTCTTAAAAATTGAGATGGAGAAACGTGGGTTGTTTTGATACTTGGAAGCGGACACAGTTTTGATGGTAGTCACAACAATTTCAAGAGGAAGTTTTTATCATAGTTGTAGTTTGTTGCTTGCTCCATTGTCAAAACAGTGAATTAAGGCAGATTTATTATTAGAGCAATGTGTGACGTTAGTTTGTTAACATAGCTCATAGTCAGTTGGGCAATTAATTCTACAGCAGTGTCACAGTCACAAGCTTTATGTAGAGTTGTGAGTACATCTAGGCTATTGTGCATCATAGATAGTGCTGTCCTTATCGACTGGAATGTACCCAGTCGTCCTGGGATACCTAGTTTAAATGAGAAAGAATTGCCATTTAAATCACTCCATCCACAAAGAAATTACAGAGTAAATGAAGAATCATGCTCACAGGACTATTTTGAAAATCATGTGTTATATTTGTAGCGAGCATTAAGTTGTAAAATGTAAGAAGTGATGTTTATTATAAATTGGAAATTCTAATGAAGTTGTCATACAGTTTTTATTGTTGCACATATTTTCCTAGACACATGTCTTTTGTAAAGGTAACCAGCATGCAACAAAACATTACTTGCCTTACTATAGTAAAATGAGTTCTTTTGTTTGAATGACTATGAAATATCCATACCCATTGTATTTAAGGATTAAAAATCATTTCTGCTGACCACCCTAGTCTGATAGTATATTCTGAGGAATGCAGATTACCTTTACAAGAGCATGTGTGTGAAGTCATATATGACAAGCATGGAAAAGAACACATGACCATCCCTCTTCATTCCCCACTGTGACTACCTGCCCCACACCTGCCACCCAACCCCATCCACTCTGAACCCTTCAAAATCCTGTGAAAATAAAAGGTCATCCACACTGTTGTGAAAAAGCTATTGTAGAGAACTTAATTTCTAGTAACTGTCCATCAACACCACCCCCCCCCTCCACTCAAAACCTTCCCCAAATAATTTGAAGAATAAAAAAAAACATTTCGAAGTAATGTTTATACTTTAATACGATCGTAAAAGACCATTGTTTCAACAAGAGCTACAGAGAGAAAAACAAGCTGTGAACCCAATACACTACCGTGGCACGGCTTAACAGTACTGCCTTACGTTCCAAAATACCAATATAGGAATCCAGCTCAATTGAAATACTTTACTTTCTCAAAGCCTTTAGCATGTGGAAAAAAATTCCATAGACTTTGTGTGTGAAGGCAAATTGCATATCATTTCAATACAACTAGGCAAGTTTGAGACGACAATAGTCAAACAGCGCTTCCATAAGGACAAGATTGCATTGTACGACATAATAATTTTTATTGGGAGCTTTGCCAAAATGTGAAATTATTTTGTGGTAGTTAAGTTAGAACCGCTTGTTTTTTGACGGATATATTTTCCCCATGAACGTTGTGTACAATATTACGCTCAAACTGCGCATGTTCAAACTTTTCGACAACAGATTTTATTCATCTACTGTAGATGGCCATTTCCGAAATATGTGTTTGAGCTATCTTCATTCATTTAAACAGCCAATACACAAGTGCACGCAACCGCAAAACACGCGATAAATATGAATATTCATAATGCTGCTCGCATGTCCGTGATTGATGTGTTAACAAATAACTGTCAACGTGTCATATTTCATTATGTCAATGCGCAGTGAACCGTACGGGGGATTTGCAAATTTCCAGGGGATTTCGAGTCACAAAAATCGTCATAAAATCATAACCGTGGTGTCTTTTTAATCAAAACGTTGGATTTGGGGTAAGAGGATTGTGTTTTTTCACATGGTTAATATTTTAAGCGTTTTTTCCTCGTTTTAAATTTTAATATTTCACGTGCGACATTGCTACTCTTAAGTCTTATAGTTGTGTTAGTATAGTAAAGGCCCGGTGAAGACACAACAATACCAAGCACATCAAGCTTCAGATCCTCAAGAAGAACAGTTAATTCATCAAACTTGTTACAAATACTCAAGTTCTAGCATTGGTAAAGACAATAATCTTCAGCTTATCCCCGTAACTCTGTACCTTAGCATCCTTCCTGATTTTACTATCACATTCCATGTGATTAAAACACCCACAAGTAGCATGGACACTTCGAAGTTCGGACACCTAAGCCTTAAAACACCCCAAAACTATATCTTCTGGTATAAATCACCTGAAAATATACTTGATACGGTGGGAGAAGTGTGTTATATTATGATACACGGCCAAACTTTCTTTCCTGCAAACTGTTTTCACGTTGTATTCCAAGAAGATTCTTCGTGATTGTGGAACTGGTATTTCTTTGCTAGAGTATTGCAAAGTTCGGACACTCGTTCCCACAGTGTGGCGCTGGTGATAAAATTGGCAGTTGCTCTTTCAGTAATTATAACAGACTTCATAGATCTCCGTCATTTTATTGACAAATATGTAATTACTTGCACACGGGTCATTTTGGAGAGAAAATAACTGTAGCTTCGTACTTTTTGGTGAAATTTGGCTCTTCCTGTAGGTTGTCATAGTGATATCGTGTATTTCTTAGGGGTGTCCAAACTTCGCAGTGTTCCGCACTTCGCAATACTGACTATATAGCCTAGGCCTACCTCCACTAGAAACATTTAATCCTTATCAAAATTTTTGCCTGCCTACATTGAACCCCCCCCCCCCTAGTTAAATCATTGCTGTTCAACAGTAAAGTTCACCATCCCTACCAAACATCAAGGCACCAGCATTAGCTAAGTGCAATTAGCATCCCTGGCAACAAAATCCCTTCTAGCCTACACTGGAAACATGACCACATGTCAACAAATGTGAAGGATAGGTCAGAACAGTCTAGTCAAGAAACTTACCAACTTATGTGACAGAACCTTCTTGTCAAATCTTGGCAACAATTCCTGATCCCAAGACCGATTTATTTTAAGTTCTTGAGCTGTCATTAGGGGAAGGTGAATTAACCGTGATGTGCCACCCTCTTCTTGTGATCATCTCCAGCAAGAGGCTGTCTGATACTAGGCCTACATGAGATAGACGGCGAATGGTTAGCCTAACCGTTAGGTTACATAGATAAGCATAGCACTGATGAAAAACGAAGTCCAGTTTTTTATTTCGGATATATTTCACTGTCATGAAGTTACATGCATGACATTGACCAAACGATTTCTGCCTAACAAGTGTCAGTACGTGTACAACAAAGTGATACTGGCACGGTAACATTATACATCCAACTACTTTTAGAATAAAAATTGGCTGTTTGCCACAGAAATAAATTCCAGTGCTGTTTGCTAGCTCTGCCGTCCAGGTTCAGTTCGGTAACATCGTTCCCAGACGGCTCTGCTCGTTGCTAACCCAATTTTCACTGACAGGGTTGAAGCTGGCAAACTGAGCGTTGGAAAATAAACACCTTGTACCCTGAATAGGGTATGAAAGGTCAAGCAGTTGCACAGGCAATGAAGCAAAACAAAGAACGGTACAAGAACATTCGTTGCTAGGGTTCAACACTAATGGTCGAAGACTGACCGTGACTTATGTGAAATGCGGGAAATGTTGTAAGCAGCACAAACTTGAAATAGACATAAATGGCGATGTTTTCGGGCTGCATGTTATGTTAATATTGAGGAATTAAATTATGGCGAAAAGTTCACGCAATCATACTATCCCCTAATCAGTTTTTATCACTGTTATATATTCTTATTTTGATTTCTCGAAGATGATTGGAAAAATAAATATCCTAAGTTGAGCAATATATTTTGCTATTGTTTTGTAACAGACATCATTATCTCGTTTTTATTACATTTCGTGATAATTCAAGACTTCCAAGTGGTTCTAGATGCCAGTAGACAGGCGTGTTCCGGCCACATCGCCTTCGAACAATGATTCAATGCAAAAGTTGTACACTAAACAAAGAAATCACAAAAAAAAATACTAATTGCTTTATTTAATCCTGTGAAAAATGTTGTGCCATAAAAGACCATCATAAACAAATCTAAGAGAGGTGATTTTTTTTCATTTTATTTTACCGCTGCTGTGGCCAAGTGGATAAAGGCGGTGGCATTTGAAGCAATGAGGCTAAGCAATTGGGAGGTTCGATTCCCGGCCGGGTCATAGTAAGGTGGGTTTTTATCCAAGAGCAATAATCTACGGTTTTCCCATCTGAAATGACTTTCTAAATTGAAAAGATTCAAATTTTGAGTTCAAATGTTGAATTGGAAGCCACCCAACGTGTAGGTTGTAATCCATAAGCCTTTGCGGGTTTCTCCCACATTTGTGGCTGCTTAAGCATCGTAAAATAACTGCTAAATTATTATTATTATTATTATATTATAATTATATTTTGTGATAATCGAAAAGTGGTTCTGTTAGCCAGCAGGCAGGCATATCACGGCACCGCTTTCATCGACTTACTGCAAATATACTTTGGACTAATTGAACAAGCAGAACCACATGCCTTGGGGGTTCAGATGCGTGTTAAAAAAAATTACTTAAACAAAAACTTTATCTGCCTAAATTAAAAACTGAATGGACAGACTATAGTCTTTCGGGCTTATAAGCCCGAAATTCTTGAACATAAAAAGTTACTTTAAGTTGCAAAATATAGCACCAGATTACATCTAAGGACCCTTAATTAATCAAAAATTTCTAAGGGGGATACCCCCTCCCCTTAGACCCCACTCCCAGGACGGCATTCACCATTAAACATTGTGCACCCCTAATTAAGTGCTGTGCCCCCAAGATTGAAATGTCTGGCGACGCCACTGGATCCGATTCTTATATAAGGACCCAGCATGGTCCCCCAACCCTCCCCCCCCCACCCAAGCATTGACTTTTGAAAGACTCCACTGGACTTGATTGTTTCGGGGAACTCGATTAAAAAACTGACAAGATTTCATAAATTTCATGACTTTTTTCATTTTACATCATTGTAAAGAATAGTTCATTCACTTATATTCAATTCGTTTCATGAGGTATAAGAATCCTAATGTAGAGGTCAAAGGTCATCTGAAGTCACCAGAAGTCAATTGTATGAAAATGTTGTTAGCATGATAGCTCCAAAGGTATAAAGCTTGAAAGAGCTTCACACTTTCCCTCAACTGGTTCTTGGTATGGTCTCTGAAGTATTGTAAATTGCATCTGATTAACAACAAAGGTGTACTAATATATGCCTGTATCTGTTAATCTCCACGTATAAAATATATGGGGAGATCTGTTGGCGAAAAATTCAGCCTTTGCAATTGCACTTGCTTCGAGTTCACCATGAAGTCACTCGGGAAGCATTTGTATACTACTTTTTGCACTGTATAGTGTTGGAAGGCTGAAGAAGGCTGTGTGCATGTTCTCAATTTTTGTATAATCTGCCTGGAAATGTTAGCATGTATTCTTTCTTTCCAACCTTTATTACTGTTTCCACCTCAAAACCACCATCAAACAACTGAATAAAGACTGGAAATAATAATGGATTATGGTTGTTGTGATATTGACATAACTTACTTTGTGGTGTCGGTACAACTGCTGTTTACACATGTAAATAATGTTAGGCTAGGAGTTATTGCAGAGTACAAATACATAAACCGTTTTTTCGAAACAACTATATCGCTTGGCAAATATCAGCAGCTGATGTCCATTATACTGATTCTCGAGGGCAGTATTACGCAGACCTTTTCATGACAATATCATACTTTGTATTCATTGTTCGGCCCTTTCTGCTTGTCAGTATGTTGGAAAAGGTCATTAAACCACAAAAGAGAATAAGCAGACAACTTTTAAAATAGTACTTATGTAGTTGCTAAGGGTCGAGGTCAAAGTTCACTGTAGATCCATTCCATCATAGAAGAGAGACCTGCAACTCCATGGATTGCCATCTTGGTTTTGTTAAATTGTCATTACTTTTATTGTTAAAGATTGCTTCAATATACTGTACATTGCAAGGAAACTTGGCAAAAAACTTGTATTTCTGGTTTCTATTTCTTCTCTTGTCAACAACAATACATTCCTCTCTGTTACAACACAGGAGAGGAAGCTGTGTCTTATTGGAGAGAGGTGAGAACCGTTCTCAGAGACAATAACACAATGATTACCAAACACATCCTAATCAGCTCTGTTACAACATCATATGCAGCTTCAAGTGAAAGGGTGGAACCATGGTAATGGCCACAAGTATATCATTCATAACGCTGTGCAGTCCAACCTGGCAAACTGAATGTCCCAAGCATAGAATTATTTTTGTTTCCCCAATCAGAAATCCTAACATCAATGAGTTTCATTATAAAGTTTGAGTCCATGATTGCAACAAGCATGTATCCTTGACAACGTCTATCTTATCATTCAAGATGACTTTATGTATGACAGTATCTTATGCACATATCAAACAGCAAATATGTACTACCTTTTAATAGTTCTACATGTCAAGAGCCATAAATTTTATGTTAAACTGTAGTGTTCCAAAGGCTTTCCACTTTGCCAATAGGGCAAATCTTTAAAGATATGAAGCAGTTCACTCAACTTTCTGAAGAATATCTAGCATTTCGGAATTCCATTCCAGCATGTCGAACACATGCTAGCTATAAAATATGTCACGCATCACCAGAGTTTGTGAAATATATCGAAGCTTAACCAGTCGGAGATCTATACCGACATAATGTCAGCATTTTCAGTGAAGTATTCCATCGTATTAAAGAAAGACAGGTCTCAATTTTTCATCGCATATATCTGAATACCAGGTTCATAGCATCCCAGTCCAGCATCTTAGTCCCCGACCTTTCCGATCTCCGAATCTACATATTATTCACTTTTCACAGCCTTCGACTTTGACGTGGTACCTTGCGAGATCTTCAGAAGGCACGGGGGAGGGTGAACCACTCATCAGATCGTTACCCTCCGTTGTCTTTGGAAACGCGATAACCTCTCGAATTGTACTCTCACCACAGAGTAGAGCGATAAAACGATCAAAACCTGAAAGAATCGATTGTAATTCCAAAATGAAATACAAACCGGAAAGGAAACATAGATGCAACATGGGACAGACAGCAGAGTGTGAGACAAAGGAAGCCAGCATAGCAACCAATTAGAATTGAAGACAGCCAGCATATAGCAACCGATTAGAATTGAAGGAAGCCAGCATAGCAACCAACTAGAATTGAAGGAAGCCAGCATAGCAACCAATTTGAATTGAAGGAAGCCAGCATAGCAACCAATTTGAATTGAAGGAAGACAGCATAGCAACCAATTAGAATTGAAGGAAGCCAGCACAGCAACCAATTAGAATTGAAGGAAGACAGCATAGCAACCAATTAGAATTGAAGTAAGACAGCATAGCAACCAATTAGAATTGAAAGTTGTTCCTGGGCTATGTTGAGTGTTACAGTCAACAATATGTTTCAAACTTTATAAATTGAAAGGAAATTAGATAATTTAATGGACATTTCTGGATGTTTGAACAAGTCAATTACAGTTCGAATGAGGCGGTCAACTGGAGCTTTTGTAAACAACCAATTCCAAAAATTATTCCAATGAAGTAAGTTGAATTGAGGTGCAGAATTGTTCCAATTCGAATACATTAGAATGATTTGAATTGATGTAGGGAAGCCGGTTTAAGAACCATTCCAATATTAAGAAGGTTGAATTGAGTTGCAGTATTTTCCAATTCGAATTCATTAAATGATTTGGATTTAAATACACGGAAGTCTGTTTAAGAACCATTCCAATATTAAGTAAGTTGAATTCAGGTGCAGTATTATTCCATCGAATAAATTAAAATAATTTGAATTAATGTACTGAAGTCGGTTTAAGAACCATTCCAAAGTAAGTTGAATTGCGGTGCAGTATTGTTCCATTCGAATACATTCAAATGATTTGAATTAAGTTGAATTGAGGAGAAGTAGTTTGGATCTTTGATAAGGTTTGCTCAGTTATTTTACTGCAAAGATTTGCTTGTGGAAATCTGCCAATGCAGTTCCAGTGAATTTAACTCACAGAACTCTCAACAAACACATAAAAAAAAAAATTAACAAATCCATCACCATCCAATTCAGTTTAGTCTGAAATAACTAATAGAGGTGCTCTGTTAATATGTCTCTGTTTTATTACAACTTGTTTTTATAATACTTGAATAAATTTATACCTCCAATAACTCTTCCAGTCATTTAGGAGCCACTTACACTCTTATGATATGAGTTGAAAATCTGTATTCTTTTCAAGCAGGAATCAAGGTTTGACTCAGATACCAGAATATTGCATGCACAATGATAGTAACATCAGACAGGAATATATTTTACTTTCTGAAATACAGAAATTTTGCAAAGTAAGTGCAAATATTACAGAAACTTCAGGTGCTACATTACAGTTATGCTGATATCTTGTTAATATCTGGCAAATCACACAAAAATTGAAAAGTGCAATTATTTCATCCTTTTTCTTTTGCAAAAGTTCTTTTGAAGTGGAATGATGAAGTCCACTGTAGCATGTTTATGTTAGATCTACTTTGTTGAAGTTGAGAATTTAATGCCGAAAATTCTTTAGAGTAAAGAGTTTTCAGAGTAAAGAAGTAGGGTGTCGGATTAGATCTAATAGAATACTGCAGGAAAGCTGCATAGTCTTTGGAGGTTGAGAGTCAAACCTCTGACCTGTGTTTTAATTTTGATAGGAGAGAGAGGAGGAAAAAGCTAATACATACTTTAAAATACAATGAATATAGAGGACTCACCTATAGCTATTCCTCCATGAGGGGGGCAACCAGAATCCAGAGCTTGCAGGAGATGAGTTAACTCGGAGCTATCCTCCTATAAACATGAACAAATGAGGAATGACTTTTGATGAGCCTCAGATACCAAAGTGAATGGAAGTGATCCCAAAGTCCCATCACAATGCAACGCACATACCACGATAAAGTACTCAAAATAAAGTACATGATTGACATGGTGGGAATGGACCAACTGTACTTGAGGTCCAGCTATATACATGATCGCCATGGTGGGAATGGACTATCTGTAGTTGTGGTCCAGCTATACACATGATCGCCATGGTGGACATGGACTAACTGAACTGAGGTCCAGCTATATATATGATCACCATCGTGGGAATGGACCAACTGAACTGAGGTCCAGCTACACACCTGATCGCCATGGTGGGAATGGACCAACTGTACTTGAGGTCCAGCTATACACATGATCACCATGGTGGACATGGACCAACTGTACTGAGGTCCAGCTATACATATGATCGCCATGGTGGACATGGAACAACTGTACTGAGGTCCAGCTATACACATGATTGCCATGGTGGGAATGGACCAACTGTACTGAGGTCCAGCTATACATATGATCACCATAGTGGGAATGGACCAACTGAACTGAGGTCCAGCTATACACCTGATCGCCATGGTGGACATGGACCGACTGAACTGAGGTCCAGCTATACATATGATCACCATAGTGGGAATGGACCAACTGAACTGAGGTCCAGCTACACACCTGATCGCCATGGTGGACATGGACCAACTGTACTGAGGTTTAGCTATACACATGATTGCCATGGTGGGAATGGCCCAACTGTACTTGAGGTCCAGCTGTACATGTGATCGCCATGGTGGACATGGACCGACTGAACTGAGGTCCAGCTTTACATATGATCACCATAGTGGGAATGTACCAACTGTACTTGAGGTCCAGCTATACACATGATCGCCATGGTGGGAATGGACCAATATGATTGGAATGGACCGACTGTACTGAGGTCCAGTTTTACACATGATTGCCATGGTGGACATGGACCAACTGTACTGAGGTCCAGCTATATACATGATCCCCATGATGGGAATGGACCAACTGTACTGAGGTCCAGCTATACGGGACCAACAACGATTAATGAGACGGGACAATCTACCATCAGATAAAAGACTCCCGAGGAAATGTCAAAGTTATCTTGGAGAATAAAAATCATTTTAGATTAATTTTAAGTGTTACATAATAATCATAAATAATGACATGTTTCATTACAGTTTGTCATAATATTCCACAGACTCTGGAGGAAGTCTGAAAATCAGCCATAATTAAAAAATGACATTCTTACCTTTAAGATCTTTTCTATAATGTGCCTCTGCAGATTGGCATCATGGATTCTTATGGAGCCGCCAGCAACTTCAACACCATTCAAGACTAGATCGTAATGCTGACCTCTGACCTGTAAAATAGAAGAAAAGAACAAACGTGCCATAAAAGTTTGGAGGGTTTGCCACTTCTACCGTCAACAAGTTCTGATTACCACACTTTCTCTCTTACCCCCTGCCCCCCCCCCCACCCTGTGCTCTGTCATTACCCACCATGCATCACATGTAAGAGTGAAGGGAAAGCACATAACTTAATATGCAGACATTGGAGGATTTAACAATTCAAATGTATTTACATGAACAGATAAAATGTTACAGCAGCTGAAATGGTGCGATGGTGGGTTAACTCAAGCGCTTGACATGAAAAATATAAATTGTAAATTTGATGACTGCTAGGGTAGACTAAAATCAATTGTCGAGTATGTTATCGGTGAGTAGTTTTCCTTTTGTGCTATTTTTAAGTTCTAACCTAACCTTTAATGGGTCGGTATAGATAAGTTCTTCTTCACAGCTTACAGGGGATGTGAATGGATGGTGGGCACTTTCTAAAACCTCTCCCTCTGGTTAAGTTCTAACCTTACCTTTAATGGATCGGTATGGATAAGTTCTTCTTCACCCCTTTACAGGGGATGTGAATGGGTGGTGGGCACTTTCTAAAACCATTCCCTCTGGTTAAGTTCTAACTTTACCTTTAATGGGTCGGTATATATAAGTTCTTCTTCACCGCTTACAGGGGATGTGAATGGATGGTGGGCACTTTCTAAAACCTTTCCCTCTGGTTAAGTTCTAACCTTACCTTTAATGGGTCGGTATAGATAAGCTCTTCTTCACCGCTTACAGGGGAGGTGAATGGATGGTGGACACTTTCTAAAACCTTTCCCTCTGGTTAAGTTCTAACCTTACCTTAAATGGGTCTTTATTAATAAGTTCTTCTTCATCGCTTACAGGGGATGTGAATAGATGGTGGGCACTTTCTTAAACCTCTCCCTCTGGTTAAGTTCTAACCTTACCTTTAATGGGTCGGTATAGATAAGTTCTTCTTCACCGCTTACAGGGGATGTGAATGGATGGTGGCTACTTTCTAAAACCTTTCCCTCTGGTGAAGTCTCCTCGGTCTGAAGGAAGAGAGGAAAGTCCTCGACCCACAGAAACTGGAAGGACTCCGAATGCCGTAACGGTACTCCTGTAGGATGAAAACGGTCGTCAGTGCTTACAAGAACGGAACAGCACAAAATTCAATTAATTTTAGATGACTAATCTTTCAATGAATGCAAACCTGATGTGCGATTGGAAAATTTGAGTTTTATCTGGATTAATGAGTAGGTTTAGGATTAAATGGCAAAAAACGATACCAATGTTGTTTTATAAAACATAAGAAATTGGAACAAAAGAATAAAAAAGGAATTTTCCTGACTTAGGATTACAAGAGACCTACCTTGGTCTTCTAATATATCAGCACATTGTAACCTTAGAAAGCCAAGAGATGAATTCTGTGAAAGAGAAAAAAAAAGCAAAGAATCAATATGAGAACAAAATATGGACAATAATAGTGTCCAAAAAATAATTGAAGTAGAAAATTTGGTATTTTATAACAAAAAGAGTATCTGAATGATTGCAATTGTACATTTATGATTTACAAGAGATTGGGGGGGGGGGGGGAGGAGGTTGGGGGAAGAGGATAGAGGGTAACAGATATAATCACATTTTACCATGGATGACATTGAAATTTACAGGACTCCATGGAAAAATAAAACACAAATAACTACGTGTCAAGGACAATTCAATATTATTATTTTAAAGTTTTGTTTTTCAATATTTATTAATAAAAGGACACCTATGAACAACATTGCCCATTAGAAATGAAATGAAAATAGCTGCAATTCCATCAAAGATTGACCACTTTACAAGTCTTTTCTTAATTCTAGTTTTATTTATGAATAAACAATAGTTAATTAATATGCATATTGATGATGTAAAAGGAAGAGACTACCTAATTTCTGGTTTGTTATCCGTTTGTTTTCACAAACTTTGTTTCAAGAACACTGAACACAGGTTTGAAGACTTAGGTGATATTTTGAGAAAAGTAGATATTGTATTATTCAAATGATATATGTGGGCTTGTAATTAGGGGTTAACCTATTAAGGGTTAAAATAAGAAATTTTGATGAGCGCAACACTTCACGTCATAGTTTGCACATATTTAATG
>KN882325.1:163048-173746 GCA_000934455.1 Apostichopus parvimensis
AATTGCATCTGAGGCCACCTGGAAATGCAAAAAAATTCCAAAAAATGACCCCTCCCCCAGGCCGGCCATCAGTCTTCAGCCCCCCCACTCAAAAGTACTTTCCTACGCCACTGCCATACAATAATATGAACAACTTGCTACAATTCTCGAAACGTTTGTTCTTTGCATTGACCAGTGTGTGATTATTGAGCGAAAATGAATCCATTCTGATTAATCCACAGTGATTTTGTGGTGATCGTTCTTAGATTAACCCACATTCATTTGAACTCTACCACCCTCTACCAAAAACCCAACACCCCCCCTCACCACTAACACACACATCTCCCTACCCTCAAGGTAGCCCCGGTTAACCACTTTCACATCTATTTGTTGTATAAACTCTCTGTGAAAAGAAACTGTTTCAATCAGGGAAATATTTCCCCTGTTTCCTTGAAATGTATACCCCTCCCCCACACCCCTTAGGACTTTTGATCATCCCATTAAACTGGGTTTTGGCATTTGGTCATAAAATTATGCAACCAAAAGAGTATAACTATCGATATATTGCGATTGTTGAAACAAAGGCTCTCTCTCCTACCCTGTTTAATAAAGTGAATGCTAATGATGATTAACTATTAAGCAAATTTGATTGGATCATGATTTGAAATCAATTTGAATATTCACAACAGTGAGTTACATTGCGATAGGATGTTACTATCAGCATGGGGAAAAAAATTCTCGAAATGAGTTCGTAAAAGCTGTCTTGAATCTCAGTGAAAGAGGGTTTTTTACAATCTGGCATTCAATTAAAATTGGACATAATAGGTTATATTCTTGCAATGCTCTAAAAGATCATATCTATTCTAAACTTGTACTTTGTGAAAAATATTGAATTTTTTTATCATATCTTAAAATGGTATCATAGAGATAAGCACATAAACTTAAAATACATCGGAATTACCAAACTGCCTAAACATTGAAAAAATGTTACAAACAACGAACCAATCACTGCCTTTGTTTTGGTTTGAATCTCTTCAACAGTGTCATAAGGGTAAGTTCATCTTGCCTTGTTGCATTTCAAAAATGGTAAATTTGGAATAACTCAAGAATTTCCTCCAAACACCCACTAGAGAAAAGTTAACCAATGGGGGGGGGGGGGGGCACAGATGGAACCCCATAACTTTTATTTAATACCCAACAGGGGAGGTGGATGAGGACTGAATCTGGTGGGCGCAAACTTTGAAAAGGCAGGGAGAAGAATGGCAGAAAATAATGGGCACTTTCGTTTATGAAAGAGGGCACTATTTACAGGGGTTTTTCACTGCAGAATTTGGGAGCACATACCTCCCGTGCACCCTGGTTCCGCCTTCACCCCCCCCCCCACGAAAGTCAACGTACCTGTTGAGGGCTTTGAGGGAGGGAGTAAAAATGACCGGCTCGATGAGTCGGAACTATAAACTCCTTGGCTCCTCCGGGAGTTCTTCTGAACAGAGTTGGTGTCTCCACTTCTACGAAATCTAAAATAATCATAAGAGATTATATTAATCATATTATTTAATCAGCTTATTAATAATAATCATAAGAGATATGACAGAGTAACAGGCAAAGAGGGATTCAAATGTGTACTGCAGTTATGAATAAACATGATGACAAACATCCCTCATCGGATAAACTTCTTCTCTAATCAGGACCTCTATCTAAGACATCGTTTTACGGCGACAGAGGCTTTACATCCCCAGCACCATAGCTTTGGAATACTTTGCCCTTTTAATATTTGCAACACACCCTCATTAACCCAATCTGCAATTTTCAATTGATATTTCCAACTACAAATTTTCACTGAAAATTTATAATTTTTGCTGTCACATAAGATTTTGTCAAACAGGACGAACAGGGAGCTGATATGTCTCCCCTCTTCACTGCCTATTTAATGGTCGTCCTGTAGTTCGAGACAAAATACAAATTTCAGTTTTGTCAACCAGACTGTGAGGTTTGTACGGCAGACGACTGGTTGTTTACATGAAATTCAAATTACATTGTAACTATCAATACCCTCAAAATAGGTTAAATGATAAATTGCTACTGCGATCAAAGCTGGTGTTGTATTCACCGACCCTACTGTACACATCTCTCCTACAGTGTACATTACATCCTACAGTGAACATGCTGGTCACTGCTTCTTTTTGCTACACTTCTTCCGATGACCAAATTTGCTGTACGACCAAACTGTAAGGCCTGGTTACATTAGATATTCACACTGTTGTAAAGTAGCAATGTTATGTAGTAAATCATGAATAGAAAGTAGACTAGGAAATAACTTTAACTGTCAAATTTAATTATCAAATTTAATTGTCAAATTTGATTGTCAAATTGTCAAATTTGATTTGTAATTACTCTGTTAAACAGCTGCAAATACTCTGTCAAATTTAACTGTCAAACCAAATCGTCAAATTTGACTGTCAAAATTGTCCAAATTTAATCTGTCAAATTGTTTACTCTGTCAAATTTTGAAATATATAAAAAAATACTGAATCAAAATGAGCTGAAAGCATTACACGGACTCACTGTGTTCCTTCCACAGATATTCTCTGGCCTTCAAAGCCACTTCGGATCTGAGTCGAAGGTTACGCTGCATTCTAGATGACCGCAAGTCCAAGTATCGGAATAACATCCTGGTAGCCTCAGACACCTATCAGCAAAGTCAACAAGAAGACGTGTTTTATCCACTTTCTATAAGCTACTGCCTATTGCAATCAACCATTTGTAGTAAGTAGGACAATCGTGAATTTTAAGGACAGAGATTGGCAAAATCTAACACATATGTGGCTGTTTATGATTGTGTACATTTCTGACAAATGCTTAACCAGCTGTTAGCTAGGCAGGAGCGTAGCGAGGAATTTGCCAAGGGAGGGGCAAAACTGTAGCAAACTATCTAAGTGTAGCGCCACCATGTGTTGGTGTGAAACGTACACAAAAAATTTTGGCCGAAAATGCCTCCCAGATTGCTGGAAATGGCACTTCCCAGGCCTTGTAATTTGGATCTAAAAAAAATTTATTTTGAAATTACTAGCGATATCATAAAAAAAATATCAAAAATATGCTCAAGGGGGGAGGTTGCCCCTTTGCCCCCCCCCCTTGGCTACGCGCCTGTAGCTAGGTCATGCAAGGAAGGTGTTTCAAAAACTTGGATCTAAAAGCCGTCCTCCATATTAACGTTTCTTAATGGGAGCAAATGCGTTTATCAGCTGGACTTACTTGGCTTACGATCTCAATGAATCAACCGCATGCTGCTGTTAATATCGCTACTAGTTGTATCGATAACTCGATTCCACAGTGGGTACTGTATGTAGCTCCATTTACAGGCAATTAATCATAATATCATAACAGACAGCTAAGAGATACTTTACTCCTGTTTGCATCCCACAAAGAAGACCACAGCATTTTCACAACTAGAGACTTATTCACCCACCTTTAGTACAATTTTCTTTGCACATTCACAACCTCCCTCATCCCTTTTCTTTTACTCCTTAATTTAGATCAAAAAACGATTTGAGTTCCAGCATAGCATGTGTGATTTTTGGCCATCTCTCTAACATTTCTACCAGAATTTAATATTTAAGTTTATGATAACACTTGCACACATGTGCGGGGAGTAATTTATCTGTTGTAGCACAGCAAAACGCTATGCCAAAATGGGTACCTTGCTGTACAAGTGCAAAGACGAATAGCAGTTTTTGTTCACTGGAACCATAATATTCTCCAAATCAAGTGCAGAGCCTTCAATACTGCTACACAAAATATGAATACTAAATTATTCCAATATGGCCTTGTCCTTAGACCTATTACTCTGGCATCTGTTTATCTGTTAAAAGTTATACTTAAAAACATCTTGTTGGAACAAAGTCCCCAGACAAAAATTTCACCTTCGACCCATTATGTTAATATCAGATTGTTTGCTATTCACTCATATGGTCATTTATTTCAATACATAACTTCTCCATACCAACAACTGAGTGACCTTTGACCCCTCATTTTCATATCAGAATACCAGCTCAGACTTACACTCATATGATCATGTGGTTGAATAGGTAACGTCTCCATACAGTTGTTAACAATTTCAAAGTCCTCGACTACCACTTCCACATCACCATACTTACAACTGAGTGACCTTTGACCCCTCATTCTAATATCATAATACCAGCTCACACTTACACTCATATGATCATGTGGTTGAATATGTAACGTCTCCATACAGTAATTTCAAAGTCCTCGACTACCACTTCCACATCACCATACTGTACTTACAACTGAGTGACCTTTGACCCCTCATTTTCATATCAGAATACCAACTCACACTTACACTCATATGATCATGTGGTTGAATAGGTAACGTCTCCATACAGTTGTTAAGTATTTCAAAGTCCTCGACTACCACTTCCACATCACCGGTCGGCATTTTCTATCAAAGTGGAACAAAAAAGGAAGGAATACAGACTCAACATACCAGTATTGTTATCAGTAACATGGCATTGACTAATGGGATAATGGACATTTTAAGCTACATATCAATGACAAATATGTCTCCCCAAATACGTTTCATCTAAAGCTTTATTTGTAGTTTGTGTTCTTCGTCGAGGTTAAGTCAACAATGTAAGAGTTTTAAAGTAATATAATTGAATAGTCTTTAACTTTGTACAATCTTTAAAAAACACAAGAAACTTTCCTGGTCCAAACTAAGAATTCATTGTGTCACATCGTTTGAAGCTAGCACACTTCTACTTAAACCAACACATTCCCCATATGCACAAAGAACAAATCAAGGGTGCAATCAACAACCAGAGTGACCATTCCCTCATGGTTACTGGTCGTGTTACTAACTTTAGAGTCAGGCAATAAGGTACCAGTGATCGTTACAAACAAGCTACAAAAGATAACTTGAACATTTGTGAGCATTAACCTTCTTGAAATCATGTTTGCAAGCTTTGGAAGTTTTGATTGGCTGTGATTTAAGAAGACCTTTGCCCTCCACCAATGACTACACTTGTTGTAAGTCATCAAGACTAATGTTTGATGCATGAACGGACATTTTATAAGTTTACTAAATTATCAAGATAAAGAGCTTTTCAGATTTCAACACTTCGAGCTTGCACTTGATACGGGCAAGCCACGTGACGTTTTTACGATAATTTCCTTCCTTGAGATAACATATCCACAAGGTTTTCAAGTGTTGACCACAAACCATCAGTTCCATCTTTCAAAGACTGTATACATACTTGTTGCACCCTCGTAGGGCCACTTATTATGCTATTACAATTATTGAGGTACAGAGATTTGCGAAAGAAAGTTTTCACCTGTGCTGACCCTTTGACCTCACCAAAGACAAAGAAAGCCTCGCATGAGAAATAGCCAAAACTGAAAAAGAAATCCACAATACTGTGGAAGTTAAATGCATATTTCAGTATGAAGCTAAGCTATATTGTTGATTGAAGCACACTCACTGTGTTGTTCATTTTATCTGGTCTCTTTTGCACGTGACCTTTGACCTTGACAACAGATTCCAAGTGTGCGCTGCTCAACCTGTGTGACAGCTTCCCTCTGGTAACCTGCCAAGCAACATAGAAATGAGAGATGAAACAATTAAAAGAGAGCTGCATTATTCATCATGGTTGGTGATTAATCATTATGAAACATAGCCAAGATCAAACTGTACCATGTCATTAGGCAAACACACATACAAGGCACAGTATTTTTCACAGAGTAGATTGCTACTGCAGTAGTGGTTGAGCTGCAGCGAGATTGCATTCAACAAGCTCAAACCCGGGCATAGATCTGTTTATTTGCACCGTCGTTGCTAAGGGGCCTAGGATTAAGTTTTGTCTGAATTGTGCCTTTAAATGACCTCAATTGTATCACCAATCGATTTGAAGGAAAATTTTACCCCCACGTTACAATAAATTTGTCTGAAATTGATGTTTACAGAATCAGATATATACAGATATATACAGAGCTCCCAACATAGTATACAAGTATACAAGTATACATAAAAAAAAATTGCATCAAATTTTGACTTAGCAACCATCATTTCTTTAGCATTTAGCATAATAGAGTATAAAACCTCCTTTACAGCATCATTTGAACCTCAAATTAGCCTATATTTCTTTTCATTGGGGCGAGCAGCGAACATTTTCATGCCACAGGAAAGAATGAATCATCACCTACTATTCAATTTATTGATGTTACACACAAAAAAATGCATATTTCTCAGAAAATTTTGGGTGACAAAAGCCTTTATAAGTGCCACCATTTTACATGTAGGCATCACCAGGATTCCAAAAAAATTCAAAAGGGGAGGGGGACACCCCCTCCCCTTATATGGACCAGCATTTGCCTTCTCAAGAGTTGGGAGCTATGTATATAGCAAACTTTTTTTTTCTCCTTCTATTCGAGCAGAGTTCCTATATAGTATACTGTGTCACAGCTACAAAGTGCTTGAGGAAGACATTTACCAAGACCAGCATTATTGATCAATGAGATAGCGATACCTGTCCAGGACAAGTTCACCAAACAGCTGAGCAAAGCTCTCATTCCAGTAAGAAGATATCACAGGTTATGTTTCTCCAAATGAAATGAAAAAACTGATCAAGTTACCATATATTCATACTCAACGTCAATGAGTATCAGATGGCACTTCAACAAATGTAATGCCCCCCCCTCCCCCCTCTTAAGACAAATCATTTTCCTGTGTTTTCCAAACTTTCAAGGCACATACCTTGTCTTCTGGTAGTACAGCTTGTGTCACTCCATGCGAGTCCCTCAACGTCACCAAGAAATCAAAACGTTTATGCTGCAGCCAGCCGCAGAGAGTGACGGCTTTGCCTTCATCTGCAGCTCTCAGTTCTCCACATGTGTGAGTTCTCCATGATAACGAACCTAAAACTGGATGGAGACAACAGAAAAATTGATCTATCGTAGTAACCGCATACCATTAACTCATTAAGATACGTTGCAACCTACTGCTGTATCATACAATTGCTCAATTGCTCTTAAACCAGCAGGTAAAACAAAACAAAAAACCAGCTTCAATGAGCCTACGCCTTCAACCAATGTCTAACCTATGCGCTAACCCGTTTAATACAGTCTATTGCAATAACATATATTATACAGCTCTACAACCCATAACCAGCTACAAAAAGCATACATAACTGTAATAGGTATGCTAACAACTGTAATATAAGCTATTGCAATAATGTGTTTTAGAAAGCTATTGCTAAATATACTAACCTACAGTACACAATGTAACCAGGCTACACAAGAACTAACTCAGTAAGTTCTAAATGACATACATAGGTTTATGAGGTATATATATGACATAGACTTTCCACAATGTTCACAAACTGCTACAGATTTCCTTCTCTCTGACTGAGGCAAGCTCTAGACCACATTAGTCCCTTCTGGCTTTCTTTCGTGGACTTAAATGTTGCCAAACAAACATTATGCTGTAAGTCAAAGTAGTACAGAAGAATCCCAATATCAAGTATTTTTTGACCAGATCTCACACTTTTACATTGCTCTGCATCTCCGCCTGCATCCAGTGTTTGTTCTTTCACTAAATCTACTAAAATGGTGACAAAATCATCTGCTAAGTAATGGGACAAGTTCGTGGCAGAAGTCAGATGTACAGTAAAGCAATTCGACGAATCTATTTGACAAAGTCTAGTAAAAATTGCCCCAACAGTCTTAAATAAGTGCTCCATACCTCACTCACCAAGTACCATGCTTCTATTAACATCTGATGCATGGGCAGGGTGTACCTTGGGCCTACACAACCCTGAATTAGCCAGTTCCTCAGAACTCATCATCTCTCACCCTTGCACATAGAGCACTTCCTTACCTGACCTGGAAGTTATTATCAATAAAATACTGTTCCTGTGGTCATCTAATACCTTTGAGAAATGGTTGTTTCTGTTGCGAAGCCCATTTCTATACTGTATCTAGGCCTATGTTCCATTTCATTTTACAGGGAACGTCACTAACTTTTCATCCTCATCTTTGCCATGCAATCCTTTTATGAATCCTACACTGCTTCTAAATTCTATTCATGTTCACCAGACACTGCAGATTTACTTAATAACATCTCAGTTGTCAGCTCTCTGTTATAAGGTGGGCAAAATGTGTGAAGATGTGTTTCTTTATCCACACACTATCTCCTTCTTGGTACATTTCAGTCACTGTACTAATCAGGGCTATTTTAATTGTTTTGTTTATTTTAAAGATACATGATTTCTTGTCTATGCATCTGAAACTTTTGAGAAGCCTCTATGTAGCATGGACACTTCGAATTTCGGACACCTAAGCCTTAAATCACCCCAAAACTATATCTTCTGGTATAAATCACCTGAAAATATACTTGATATGGTGGGAGAAGTGTGTTATATTAAGATACACGGCCAAACTTTCTTTCCTGCAAACTGTTTTCACGTTGTAAAAAAGAAGATTCTTCGTGATTGTGGAACTGGTATTTCTTTGCTAGAGTATTGCAAAATTCGGACACTCGTTCCCACAGTGTGGCGCTGGTGATAAAATTGGTGGCGCAGTTGCTCTTTCAGTAATTATAACAGACTTCATATATCTCCGTCATTTTATTGACAAATATGTAAGTACTTACTTGCACACGGGTCATTTTGGAGAGAAAATAACTGTAGCTTTGTACTTTTTGGTGAAATTTGGCTCTTCCTGTAGGTTGTCATGGTGAAATCGTGGATTTCTTAGGGGTGTCCGAAATTCGCAGTGTTCCGAACTTCGCAATACTGACTATACTTACTGTCCAGAGTACTTGTGTGGGATGGGGTCACAGTGACACTTCTGTGCGATGACTGTGAAACAGAATAGTGTTTGCACGGGTTATCCGGATACCCGGGTACCTGCCCGACGCGATACTACCCGGTTCCGAATTTATTACCCGAATCCTACGCAAAGTGTGATTTTTAAAAAAAAAAATTGGCGAACTGACGGTTAGGCAGATTTCCTATTGACTTAGTGTGGTGTTAGGCTACCATGTGGTCGATGATAACAGCAATAACGAAGGTAACCACCCGACGCAATACTACCCGGTTCCTAATTTATTACCCAAATCCTACGCAATGTGTGATTTTTAAAAAAAAAAAATTGCAAACCGATGGTTAGGCAGATTTCCCATTAGGCTACCATGTGGTCGAAGATAACAGCAATAACGAAAGTATTCCATAGATATCTTATAACTGCGTCACAATTTCAGCTAATAAACAGATGGCTAGGCTAGATACCCCGTTGACTTAGTGTGGTGTTAGGCAACGATGTGCTCGAACGTAACAGCAATAATGAAAGTAATCCATGGATATCTTATAACTGCGTCATAATTTCAGCGAATAAACAGATCGTTAGGCTTAGCTGGCTAGATTTCTCATTGACTTAGTGTGGTGTTAGGCAACCATGTGGAAGAAATTATTATTTATTCATTCGTTTATTTCATAGAAGGAAAAGCTGACAAGGAATTTTACGAGATGTTTATGGATTATAGACGGGATAACTAAAAAATATTAATCGCAAATGGCTTTTTACTGATCGTTTATTCCAAATGCGATCAAATTGCGCGAATCGCGCAATCTCGCGGCTAATGCGAACCTTGGGCCTGCATGATAGATAGTAGTAGTAACAACTGTTTAAGAGCTAAATTGGATATTTATATGGTCTGATCCAATAGACATGTAGAGCAAGCATAAGCAGCGGCGGCAGTGCGATGTTAGTAGTAATGTTAATTATATGAAGTTATTAACAAGTTAATGAAAGAAACAAAAGCAAATAGAAATTATTGAAGGTTTTATACCTTATCTTACACCTACTTATTTGAACATGAAAACATTGTCAGAAGAGAATATAATTCATTTATTATAGCATCCAATATGTAATTTCTTGAAAATCGTGATACACAAGGGTAAATAATTTTTTCCGGGTACCCGGATACCCGACGGGTAAAGGCTCTCGGGTACCCGGTTCCCGATTTTTGGACCCGTGTAAACACTAAAAGAGAACCAGGTTGATTTGGCAGTATCACATAACATTTATTATTAATAACCTTATATTAACCCACCTGTTTTCACGGTGGATTAATAACCGGGAATGGTACCAGTGCTATTGCTTATTCGAGTAGCATCGAGGTTTTAGACGCGACCTAACATAGGCCTAGGCCTAGCCTGTCTTGATCCCGTTATTAATGTTTCGCGTATTTGGGTCACACCATTAACTTGCACATGATCCATACATGGTGTATGAAAAACCGGTTAGCAAATCTCAGTTATACAAACCTAGCTTTACCTCTTCGTTCAGTCGTTGACATGCTCCTAATTGATACCAAATAGTACATTCTACAAAGAGAGCAAACGCCCCTGAATCCATAGTTCCGCAGCATCTTGATACTTTTGACTAATCTCATCACATCTCTAGTTCAACTCTTACGCGCCAGAGCATTAGGCAATACGGGAGTGTGTAACGGACACCACCCGATGGATCTGTTACACTGACGACGCTGGTGCGCCTAGTGTGCCGTAAGTTCTGAGATCGACATATGTCGAATTAAATTGACATATGTCGGTTTCCAGTGGCGGCGGAACCGGGGGGGCTTGGGGGGGCTGAGCCCCCCCCCAATGAAAAAGTTGAGGGGGCAAATGCATGATAAGCCCCCCC
>KN882326.1:4512-15015 GCA_000934455.1 Apostichopus parvimensis
TAAAAACCGAGAACTTAAACCGAGATAGCAGTTTAAGGGGTTGGCAAGCATTGGTCTATAGCTCTACAAGGCAAATGCGCATATTTAAACATGCTTATTTTACGAGCATTTTACAAATACTGCCGTGTTTACAATCAATTACAGCACAAAGTTGGATGCTTCTATTAGGGGTACACCATTACTTGGGTAAGCAATTCATCCCTGTAGTTTGCAGTCATCGAAGTTTACGTTACCGGGTAATACAAGGTGATGCGTACGCAGTTACTCTTTGAAAGTTCGTTATTTTTAAAGGTAAATCCCATGAATTTTGTTCTCTTGATATAAGTCAATATTTATGATGCCAAGCAGCTAATAATAGTATGAATCAACTTAAACGACGATGGCAATTGAAAAATATTTGCTTGAATCAGCCTTCAAAGTTGTATGAATAAGAGTAACATCGTAGAATTGGAATCATAGTTAAAATGTAACTAATTCTCAATTATTAAACGTCAACGGTGACAGTTTTTGTATCGCAGTGTTGTAGTACTAGAGACCGGTCTGCGCCTCGGTCTCGGATTGGCGGGTAGTGGTCTAGGGTCATACGACTCGATCGATGTCTCGAATACGGACAGTACTAATCATTTTGTAGTAAACTTTTAAACATTACAAGGAAATCTAAAAATATGCGACTAACTGTATTATTAAGGGTGGAGCTAACCCAACCGCCAATATTGCAGGTCTGTGTGAAGAAGATGCTATTGATGAACAACACAGTTTTAATGTTTCTTCACGCAAACGACTAGCGAGTTGAGCAAGTCTAAATGTGACGTCACTGAGCACAGCAATGCTGAACTTTAAATTATACTTTCCTTGATACAGTTCAATATTTATTTTCTGTAATAAATATATCATGTGATGTTATGCGATGTTTTGCAAATGTTGAATCTGAAATATTAAACTTCGTAATATGACTTGATTTGAGGATCAACACCGTTGAATCCAAACAGTTGATACTTAAAAAGTATAGTGAAAGATCTCCTGGTCTAGCTGGAAGACAGTCGCGGACCCAGAGGGGTGTGTAGGGATGTACACCCCCTCCCCCCCCCCCCCCTCCAACCTTGACATCACAAAAAGGGAAACTAGTCATTAGCACAACCTTGCGTTTGAACTAGACCTTAAAGGCATCGAAGACTCGCCCCAAACCGCGTGCCGCGCTCTGAAAAAAATTAACTTTCCGTTGCTTGCAAATGACGTTTTCTTCTTGTCGCTACAAAATGCAGACAGTAATGAAACGTGATACCTTGTTATCTTTTATCTAGACCTGAGATGTCCATCGCTGCTATATACACTGTCTTGTGGGTATTGGCCGTAGCTGTATGTATTGACTGTACACTAGTGTCTAATTACCGACGGTAGCAAGCTGTGTGTGTATTTTATGGGATCGATGGTGGTGTCTAACACTTCTATTACACCTCATTCAAAACTAGGTCAGATTACCGGCATGAGACGTTTCTTTGTACGCGAGTCTTCACACCCTTTAATTGTAGTCTAAATATGACTCAGAATGCATTGTTTGACGTTAGACATTATATATTTTTTTTCTCTGGAGATGTCCCTCAAGAAGTAGGCTTCAGTGATGACCTATGGGCCCACCCGCTCCTTTATAAAATCCTGGATCCACCCATATATAACCGAGATCACATATTGACACATGGTTGTTGACTCGTTCACTTTATTGCCTTTGGTTAGGGACTGTTGCGAATATTGTCTTTAACATTATGAAGCTTAAACCATATCTAAACTGACATTGTTTCAGAATTTATAATGCTCAATTCCACCATAAAATTGTGAAACGGAAAGCACATGGAAGCTGTCACCAATGGTTCCTGGAGTCACAAGTTGTCCACATTCGGCCACCTGTAAGAGGGTGATGTCTTAAGTAAATATCTCTTAATCGGATCACACCTTTCACAGAGCTATTTATACCATGGAGGTAAAAACAGATGTTTATACCTATAGCTTTCTTCCAGGAGATTTTCATCATCTTGATCTGAGTCTCTATGACAGTAGATAACAAAGATAACTATTGTTCTTGCTCCCTGTTAGCTCAGTAATGCTTGAATACATATATTGTGGAAAGTGTGGTACGGTTATACATTTTTTTTAGTAATGAGAAGAAAGAAAATAGTAAAAGGAGAGGCGCAAGTAAATATTTGGAAATTTGTTGTGAACACACAACATCAACGGCATGCATATATTCAAATAACGATAAATTATGATTTCGAGATAATCTTAAAAAGGTCGGTTTAATTTTTCTTACAATTCGTTGCGAATTCTTACTGTCCAGAACTGTAGCTATCCTACTATATGAATATTCGAAATTGCTATGGAATTGCTATGTCATAGCAGTAATACACACAATTAACGTAGCCTACATAGTACTTATCACCTTTAAACAAATCAGTTCCAGTAAGCTTGTGAAATTATAATACTGCTTTTGTGTTTTACAGATTTGGCCAATTTAAATCCTCAATAATACAACAAGATGGAGACATTAGCAGCATTGGATTACTTGCTCATCGTTGGTATGCTGATCGCCTCTGCTTTAATTGGAGTCTTCTTTGCCATCAGAAAACAGTCTGTTAGTGATTATTTTCTCGGTAATCGCCATATGTCGGTGTTTCCAGTTGCTATATCGCTGACTGCTACGTTCATATCCGCTATCACTTACCTTGGAACGCCAGCAGAGGTGTACATCCATGGACCGAAATACGGTTTGATGGCCACTCTTCGGACATTTGTTCCCATTGTGGTAGTCTACTGTTTCATACCGGTGTTCTACCGTCTGGAAATCACCACAGTGTATGAGTACTTGGAGATGAGATTTAATAACACCGTTCGCTTCCTCGGCCTCGCTTCCGAGTTTATCGGCGGATTCATCTACATGGGTATCGTTGTTTACACACCTGCACTGGCACTGAGTACAGTCACTGGACTAAATCTAACTTTCTCTATTCTGGCTATCGGTGTCATTTGTACCTTCTATACTTCAATAGGAGGGATCAAGGCTGTTATATGGACAGACGTGTTTCAGGTAAGAGAGTGGCACTCTACCCCACCCCTTCCAAGTCCTCTCGTAGGAAACAAAGTACGTGGAAATGCCATTCTTTGGACAGATCTGTGCATAATATTTAGATCCACTTATTTTCCTCAATTGTGACGGGTCTCATTTTTAAATTGTTCCCTGCAGAAGAGGTAACCCTTATCCAGTTTAAACACTATTCTAGCCTTTTACTTTCTAACATCTTGCATCTGTAATCTACAGACGTTATTCATGTCTAGTTTATATGAGATATATGCCCTAGATGAATTCCGTTAGGAACAGGAAAGGGAAATGAAGACTATATATTGTATTACGTTTATTAAGTTTTCCCCATCGTGTTCTCTTAATTCCAGGATAACCAGTTGCAATGGAGGACATCTAAAGGGTCTCGAGATCCCACGTATCCCAAAGGATGAGGGATGGGGGAGGAGTTGGTGGGTTACCATCTACACATTCCCAAGGACGTGGGTACATTGTAACAATCAATCGACTTCAAACATTGTTCAGTTTATGTGGTTATTGTTGCTTTATTGCAGGCCTTCGCGATGGTAATTGGGGCCATGATTATGATCATTGCCGGTACTGTCAGCATCGGAGGACCAGCCGAAGGTTGGCGACGAGCAGCCGAAGGAGGTCGAGATCACTTGGTTGATTTTAACATAGACCCAACTATTCGCCTGACATTCTGGTCCATTTACATCGGTGGTACTTCTTTCCTTATTATGATAGCAGGAACCAGACAGAGTTTCGTCCAACGATATCTGTCTTGTAAAAGTGAAAGCGATGCTCGGATGGCAGCCTGGGTAGGTATGATTGGTACAGCTGTAATGGAACTACTAGCAGTAGCTACGGGCATGACAATCTTTGCTTATTACCACGTATGTGATCCTCTTACTTCTGGTGAGATTTCACGTGCAGATCAGATTGTTCCATATTTCATGATGGATTTTTTCCAATCTGTGCCAGGTTTACCTGGACTCTTAATATCCGGGGCCTTCTGTGCGTCACTTTCCTCCATGTCGTCTGTTTTGAATTCCATCGCTTCAATAGCTGGACAAGACATCGTGAAAACCATCTGGCCGGATATGACGGACTCAACGTATTCATTGGTTGTCAAGGTGATATCTGCAGTCTTTGGCCTGGTAACCATTGCACTGGCCTTTCTTGCGTCTGTTCTTGGCGATGTCCTGCAGACCGCTCTATCGATTGCTGGGATAACAGGGGGTCCATTGTTTGGGGTTTTTATCCTTGGTTTGTTCGTTCCGAGGTGTAACTCAAAGGGGGCGGCGTTTGGCATGATAGGAGGTACATTAGTCGGTCTTTTATTGTATCTTGGGTCCCGTTTTTACCCGCCTAATAGTCGCAGACCTCCTCTGTCTATTGAGGGATGTGACGCGTTGTTGAATGAGACCTATTCATCGATGTATAATGATGTTGTCACCGAACTGTTTACTGTTAGTGATACAAACACCGTTGAATCGGTATTGTCAGAGAGACCACCTGGTACTGCAATATTTGCAATCAGCTATCTTTACCTTACAACAGTCGGTGCACTAGTTTGTGTTATCCTAGGCGTTGTAGTCAGTTACATAACCTCTTGGAATAAGCCGCAGACAGTGGATCCCAAACTTCTAGCACCGATCATTGCTCGATCATTCATCAGGTTGGTACAAGATGCAGAGAAAGATAAACCGCCAAGTCCGACAGATTATTTACCGTTAAGTAAAGTTTGATATGTTTAATTTATAAGAACAAAATGTTCTATAAATATGAAAGAATTGTTCTTGTTCCAAGTACTTCTGTAAGCATCTGGTTCGAGGTTTAGAGACCAGCATTTCTAGCATGGGCTTATCGTGTTCTATCAGCCCCTGCCGACTTCTCTCATCATTGAACTAAAAGCTTTTTGTGAAGATAAAAGCATGATATTGAATGAGGCTTTGAACTTTTCAATGTTAACTATTTTGTAGTAAAATCATCAATACCGTGAACAGACTCACACACTGAAGTTAACATAAAATAGACCTAAACATTAATATGCTGATGAAAAGTGGTAGGTTACCAATATAGTGGACATAAATAATGACTTGTTCCATCTCGTGGGTGTTTGCTTACTCCTCATATAACATTGTTAAATCTGTAGGATTGGTAATGTCTTATATCTTCTGGAAGGGCTTTGTGTGGTGTAGATAGGGGGGCAGGGTGGGGCGTTCTCTGATGTAATCATCGTGACGTCATTATTTCATTAGTGAGTGCACATTGTAATGCGTTATAGGAAATGATAGAGTTTGTAACGTTGTTCTATTTTAAGTTAATCAAAACTTCAGTATGAAAAGTTTCCCGAACGGATATGATTGCGGTATTGAAGAACTTATCGCATGCATAACCTCCGGATGTGTGAACTAATTAATTCGCAGGTCCTAGCTTGTACCACGTAAGGTTTGTCACAGGGGTCCTACTGAAAATGCGTAAGGTTGGCATGAAATTATACAGTTTTGAGTAGCCGAATGCAGGAGAACTTTGTTTCAGAACTCATAAAAATATGTGTGTTCCTTATCGTATTTTACCGTGCAAGCAGTTATTTTCGTCATAGATATATTTCCACTTTTGTTTTCATTTAAAGTCAACTTTCGTTACCCCTATCAACATAATGGTACTAACCAAGGCCACATTTACATAGACTATTGTATAGGGTTTACTCAATTACTGTATCAAACACAATATATGTTAACATTTAAAGGCATATTAAATACATAATGTTGTCAACATTTACTACTGTAATAGTACTCAGTACAATTTTAATGTTCCTTTGATCATTTTATTCTACCTGTTGATTTTTTTTTGTAACACTGACAAACAGCGCAGAACCTACG
Source organism: Apostichopus parvimensis (assembly GCA_000934455.1). Taxonomy (NCBI): domain Eukaryota; kingdom Metazoa; phylum Echinodermata; class Holothuroidea; order Aspidochirotida; family Stichopodidae; genus Apostichopus; species Apostichopus parvimensis. The sequence goes on from KN882326.1 coordinate 10,468, forward strand.
ATTTTAGTAATAGCAACCTTTTCGTCTACCCAAAGGATTTGTGCCAACGAAGTCTTCGGCTTTGAGTACAGCGTTTCTGAATGTTGCCGTGTTGGACAAATCCAACCTTTGTAGTAATTATCGACTTTGCGATTCGCATTATAGTCATTGCTGATTTTGTAATACGCGGTCCCCCTCACAATTTTGCAAGATCGGTAAGAGTGACTTTCCTTTCGGGAAACCAAAAGGTTGGAAACTTCACAACAGAGTGGATAAAGCCCTTAGTATGACCGGCTACTTTGAAAGTACTGGACCCAATATTTGTAAAATAAAAGAGCCCATGTGGCCTTGTGGTCTTAAGTCAAGGTGATCACTCAGGCCATCACAACTCACCTACCACACTTTAGGTGCATCTGCCACGGTTTTTAGTTCAACACAATTTCAATCGACAGAGATAGGTGCAGATGAGATGTGAGTCAGTTTCACTGCTCTAGGAAGTCTCCCGTGATTGCAGATAATATAGGTGCGAATTTGTAACCGTTTGAATCCAAGAATGTAATGTTACTCGGTTCTTGTTCTTCGAATGATTCTGCAAGAATCAATTAGTATATACTACTTGATTACAGTGTACATTAATGTAGACATTTGAAAGTTTCATTATTATTTGACACGATGAATGGATATGATATTTTAGTACCTGTGTTTCATGATGTCAAGTGAAACGAGTAGCTTGTTTCAACCGCTTCATTAATTCGTAAGGTTTGGTGCCTCTGCAATGACAATTGAGATTACTGTCCTATAAGCTCGATGGAGGAATAAAGAGCAGAAATACATTTTAAATGTTCACTTCTTAATTTGTACCGGTACTTGTTGTGTAATATATGTACAGGACCCCGTCACAAATGGTGTAAGTGCGGGGCAGTGATCCGTTGCGAAAATTCAGCAGTTATGTCTTATAATTTGCGATCAAGAGCCAAATCTTTTGACAATTTAACAACCGCCGTCGAACTTGAGAAATGTATCGTAAAATCACCTGATTCGCCCATAGGCAATAGAGCCGCTGTTAATTAAAAAATGGCGTCAATTTTGCGCCCTGACTCCTTTTATGGTAAGCAAAGTGAAGATCCGTATCTATGGCTCAATAAATTTACATCATGGACATTGTTGTCGCAACTTCTTCGAGAGCAAATTGCCGAAGCAATGAATATGTTGCTTGCAGGGAGTGCTAATATCTGGCTAAATTCTCTATTACCTGTAACGAAAAAAGATCCAGAATTACTATACGCATCATTTGAAAGTCATTTCAGTTCCATTTATCCCAAATGGCTGCAAGAATATCAACTATGGGACAGGAAGATGGAACCCGGAGAACCGCTGGATTCATTTATTTTGGACGTCGAACGCCGATGCAGTAGGCTCAACAAAGTGGATAAAGAAAGAACTGCTGCGCTGGTGAGAGGGTTAACGCCACCTCTGAGGATGTCCGTGATCCAACGGAATCCGAAAACCTGGGAGGACGCTGTGTCGGCAGCACGACTGGCAACCGAAGCCCACTCTATCAACAACGCCACAGTGAGTTCAGCGACTACTCGACATTCTGACCAGTACGATGAAAAAACGGACAATTTGGCTCAGCAACTTTATGAACAAAGGAAGGAATTACAAGACCTTACAACGAAGGTGTCGGCAATGCCAACTCAATTGTCAACCCAGCAGATCTCACCCTTGGATAAGGTAACATGTCAGATATGTTCACGGGAAGGTCATACCGCCCCGCACTTCCACCATTTGTGACGGGGTCGTGTATATATTTTACACAACAAGTACCGGTACAAATTAAGACGTGAATATTTTAAAATGTCTTTCTGCTCTTTATTCCTCCTCTCTCTTTACGTGCTCCATATTAACTCCCTTTCTCAACTACCAAACCAATCCAACGCAAATATACATAAAGGTAAAGAATGTCTCTATCTTGTAAGGGTACAAACGCTGTACAAGACTAACAATAGGGGACACTCTCCGTGCATGATTAAATACAATAGGCACCTGAGGTGCAGGAATTCAGTTATACAAATACATGTTGTCACCTAATACACGTGCGAAGTTACCTTTGTACATGCGTAGTCGGCTGGAGAGCGCCCGTGTAATACGGATGGAAGAAATATATAATCAACAAGCAATTATTAGACAAGGTAACAGACTGTGACAAGAGTGGGGTTTGCGACTACGTAAAGTATGCACTACTTGTTATCTCCTGGCTTCTTCTTGTCAATGTTCGTGAAAATTAAAAGTCGCGGCTGGAAGGCTTAGTCTGAAGAATCAACGTTCAATGTCTTCCAATACCAAGTTTAGATGTCCCAGCTAATTCAATTCATGATATCTCTAATTGAATCCACTTGTAATTCGATTGATTGTAATACATAGCTGAAGATCTTTAACAAATGTTGGTATCTTTAATCGAATTTTTCGATATCTATGTAATACAAGAAGCTATCAAGATGAAAGGTGAGTCAATGTCCTTTATATGTAGAGCCCTCCACCGACATTTCTTGTAGCTGTCGAATCAGCAAAGGATAAACTACGTTGAATTCATTAATAGATAAGACTTGTACAGCATTGTCTGGGTAATCAATTGAGAATTGTCCGCATCATAACAAGCATAATAATCGTGCACTACGCTTGTTCTTTATATAAATCAAGAATAGCAACAGCTACCATAATGCAAAACGTAGTATTCGGAAGCAGTCAATGTGACTATATATATCATGTTATATATGATTAAAGCATCACGTTATTCTGGATGTGCTTACACACATAATGTAGCCAACTTACACAAAGCTTGCCAAGCTCACTAATACATAATTCATGAGGTATTTTGGTCTTACTTTGCAGTGTACATGACACAGATCTGCTGATTGTATCTGTTACCTTACAAATACTACACCCAGGCTCTAGGCTTGACTAATTTGTAAAGTTAGTTCCTGTGTGGTATCCCTCCTTTACACTAGACCCAATGAAATAAATAAAAATCCCTTAATATCCTGATATACCTCAAGCCAGCTTCACCAGTGTGGGGCATCCCTACTACCCACTTGATCCAATGAAATAAATAAAAATCCCTTAATATCCTGATATACCACAAGCCAGCTTCATCAGTGTGGGGCATCTCTCCTTGCCACTTGACCCAATGAAATAAGTAGAAAGCCCTTAATATCCTAATATACCTCAAGCCAGCTTCACCAGTGAGTGGCACCTCTCCTTGCCATATGACCCAATGAAATAAGTAGAAAGCCCTTAATATCCTGATATACCTCAATCCAGCTTCACAGTGTAGGGCATCTCTCCTTGCCACTTGACCCAATGAAATAGGCAGAAACCCTTAATATCATGATATACATCAAGCCAGCTTCACAGTGTAGGGCATCTCTCCTTGACACCTAACCCAATGAAATAAGTTAACAGCCCTTAATATTCTGATATATCTCAACCCAGCTTCACCAGTGTGGGGCATCTCACCTTGCCACTAGCCCCAATGAAATAAGTAGAAAGCCCTTAATATCCTGATATACCTCAAACCAGCTTCACCAGTTGTAACGGTTTCACCCAAGTCAGATTACCCCTATGTATAATCAGTTTTAATAAATAAACAAATTTAACCTAGGGAATACTTTAACAATCCCAACAAGCATATTTAATCAAGGAACTACTCCTATAACTGTCATAGTAAAATGGTCAGCAGGTTAGTTGAAGTGTTACGATTTGCCGACTAAAAAGTAGAAACCGACAGGAAGTGTTGATAAAATAGCGAGTCCAACGGGGTGGGGACCATTGGGCACAGGTCCCCTAGTTGGGGTAAAGGACCTCAGAAAATGCTAAGGTTTATGGTATTTTTGTGCTAACATGGCGCTAAACTTTGACCTGTAATATGGCATATTAGTAAAGGAAATAGGGGATTGTCTACAGTCAATATACACATTTCAATCTCCTCCTCTCCTCTCCTCACACCACCACCCCCCTTTTTTTTTTTTTCGTCATTCTCTCTCCCCTCCATATCGTCATTGGCGTATCTAGAACAGTTGGCTCCCGGGGAGGGTCCTTCTTTTGTGATTCCGTAAAGGGATACCGTCTTGGGAGAAAGTTTTGTTTATGTAAGGTGACTTAGATGCTAAATGGTGCTATCTGAACTGATGATATGTTAAGGAATTCTCAGTCTTGACGGACTTTTTCCTACTGTTAGTTCAAAATATTCATGTTAGGTAGACAATTAAGACTGGCATAAATTACGAAATGATTTACCAAAATAGGGAAAATTTCCACCTTTCCTCAATAGCTGGCCGTAACTAGCATCCCACTAAATAATTATTTATTTATTAAATATTTATTTTCTATTGGCTGTGTGATGGAACCCCGCTGACTGCCTCCCGGGCTGACCGCCCCGCCCCCCGCTTAGTACCCCAATGAATCTCTTTTCTCTCTTCTCTTCTCTCTTAGTTCTTTTTCTGCCTTTTCCCTTTCCTTCGTTCTCTTCTTTTCTACTCTCCTTCCCTCATTTTGAATGGGGTGTCACCC
>KN882326.1:100064-112146 GCA_000934455.1 Apostichopus parvimensis
AAAAAAATGTACAGTACAGTAAAACTCTAGAAATGTGTGTTAGTCAGGGGTTAATATTCAGCTTTCAGGCAAGGTGTTAATTTAAACTATTAATTATAACGGTGTATTCACAGCACGTACTCCCTCACCTCATATAACCTATGCATTACCGTATTAACCTCGCTCTAGCATCTGGCAATTGTCTGTATGTATGTATGTATGGCCATCTCCCTTCCGTAATTGCCAGCCTTTTGCGCAAGTATCGCTCTCTCTTTGCTCTTAATAAAGCTTAAGATTTTCAATCACTTCGTGTATAATTATCGTTGTTTTTGTATTTCTATTCCATCTGTTCATCGTCCTTCACGTTTGAACTGCTTTTTTTGTCGATTAGACGTTCTTTCTTTCGTGTTTTTCGAACGTTTTTTGTTGGTTTCCTCGTGAACGTTGTTCACGGACCGTGGCTAGGCCCGCACTTTAGTGTAGCGTAGCCCTAGCGTTTGTTTACTTTCAGTCAAGTAACTGCCTTGTTTAGTTTTCGTACAGCAGTCGTGTACGCATTTATACTTTCACAGTCAAATATCTGCCTTGTTTAGTTTCATATCGTATCGTTCTACATACGAATTTCTTTAGGTTCCGTGCTGTTCTCTACTCTTAGTTCACAGCTTCAGGTTCCCTTGATTTCTCCGAAATTTTCGGGACTTCTTGAAGGATGGATAACTGCCGTTCATGCATTTCCGTCCATTCAAGGCATGGGACATGCACGAGCAGTGCCCAAAATGCCGGCCATGCGGAAGCAAGCAAACCTGCTCCATTTGCCGGGACTGGACCCAGGAACGCTGGGAGGCAATCAGTACCTGGCGGGCGGAGAAGGCCGCGGAAAAGAAAAAGAAGGCGGCTTCCTCAAAGGGGAAGAAAAAACCGCAGACAAAAGACCCCCAGACGGCCATTCGAGATGGCATAAGCCCTTAAGGTGGGGGATCAGAGGCGGCCATACGAGATGGCTTAAGCCCACTCCCGGAACGGGTATCCATACGAGATGGATCACATGACCTGCTGGATCTGTGCAGGCTCAGGGTGCGGCCTCTCCAACGGCACTTCCTCAAGCACTATGCCCCGGACCGGTCGTCCCCGACAACGGTAATCCCGCTAGCGTCGGGACTACGGCCGTTCCTCACATGGTGGGCGGGGTCAGGATCGCGGCAGGGCGACCTTTCCGAAGCCTAGCTCCCACGACGTCAATCACGACGAACGCTTCCCTCAGCGGTTGTGGGGCTACCTGGGGCGCCCACACTGTCGCCGGCGGCTGGGCGGAGCCCGAAAGGGGGCTCCATATCAACGTCCTAGAGACGGAAGCGGTTTTGAGAGCCGTACGCCATTGGGCAGCCCGCCTAGCGGGCCACAGTGTCACGGTCCGTTCGGACAACACCACGACCGTGGCATACATCAATCGCCAGGGGGGCACTCGATCCCTGGCTCTCCTACACAGGACGTGGGACCTACTCGTCCTCTGCGACTCCCTTCAGATCAGCCTACGGGCGTCCCACCTGGCAGGGAAGGACAATGTGCTGGCGGACGCACTGTCCAGGGGGTATTTCGACAACGGGGCATGGGAGCTCTCCCAAACGTGGGTCGACCACATGTTCCACCTGTTCGGCAGACCGTCCGTGGACATGTTTGCAACGGCCAAGAACGCCAAACTACCGACGTTCTGCTCCAGATACCACGACCCGCGGGCCTGGAAGACGGACGCTCTCGTCGTCCCGTGGGCGGGGCTCTCAATGTACGCCTTTCCCCCACTGGGGTTACTCCGCAGAGCTCTCACGACACTTCGGGAGGTGGAGGCGGACATGCTTTTGATCGCGCCCTGCTGGCCCAATCAAGCATGGTTCCCACTCCTCATCGAGTTACTGGTGGACCTACCGTTCAAATTCCCACCAACCGCCAAGCTCCTAACCCAGCGGAGCGGCCAGATTCCCCACCCCGACGTCGCGAACCTCCACCTAGCTGCGTGGAAGCTCTCCGGCTCTCGCTCCAAGCAGCGGGGTTTCCACCGGAGGTTGCGGACGTTGCAGTGGATGCCCGCCGGCAGTCCACGATTAAAACTTATGACTCAAGACTGCAACGATACTACGCTTGGGCCAGGGACAACACTATTGATCCCGTGGGGGCCACAGTAGACCAGGTGGCGACCTTCCTATTGGAGCTCTTCCGGGAAGGGAAACAAATTAGCACAATCAGAAATTACCGCTCCGCGATAGCGGCGGTTCACAACGGATTTTCGGATGGCTCCACAGTAGGAACCATCCCGGTCCTCCGCCAGGTCCTAACGGGAATGTTCCACAGACGCCCGCCCAGGCGCCGCCTGGCCCCATCTTGGGCCCTTCACGAGGTCTTGACGACCCTCGCGGGCTCTCCATACGAGCCATTACACAATGCGCCACTGGACAAACTCACGCACAAAACCCTGTTCCTAGTCGCGGCCGCCTCGGCTAGACGCAGAAGCGGCCTCCACCTCCACCTCCAACGGGGGTTCACGAGGTTCAAGCCAGGAGGAGTCAGGTTACTGCCTGACCCGCACTTCCTTCCAAAGAATCAGAGAGTAACCTTCACTCCAAACGAGATCTTCCTCCCGAGTTTGTCACGGGCTTCGTCGACCGCGGAAGACAGGCGCTGGTGCCCTGTTCGAGCCCTTAAGTGGTATGTAGAAAGAACCAAGCAGCTGCGTACCTCGGACAGGCTCTTCATCTTGCCAAGGTCACCTTACACTCCGGCCTCAAAATACACCATTTCGCGGTGGATGGCCGACCTCATCCGGGCCCACACGCAGCCTGGGGAACCCGTCCGGGCGAACGACGTCCGAGGCCACGCCACATCCAGGGCGTGGTTCCGGGGGATTCCCCTGGAAGATATTATGAAAGCAGCGGCCTGGAAGACTCCGTCCTCCTTTGTCACCTGCTACCTCACAAACACCCCTGCCACAGAAGGGGATTTTGCCCGAGCGGCCCTGGGGCCACCGCCCGCGAGATCCTCAGCCCACCACCAGGGCTCCTGTGTCACCAATGCATAGGTTATATGAGGTGAGGGAGTACGTGCTGTGAATTCCCCAAACCTTACCCGGTTTGTGAATTAACGAGCTACGTACTCACCTCATATAACATTCCGACCCGCCTCCCCACGGTGGGGGACCTCGCAGACGGAGTCATGCAACCACACCGGATACCTTCCTCGGATACCAGGGGAGCTGGCCTCATGAATATGACCACGTGGGGGGCCATTCTTCTCCCAGGTATGACGTAGGGATGTCGTGGGGTTCCCACCGACGACCCACTCAGGACCCACCTACCACCCGCCACAACCCACCGGGGCCCCTTCAGGTGAGAATTTGTTGTTTTTTTGAGATGTATCCTTGATTCCTTGGGGTTTTCCGCCATTTGGTCGGTCCTCTCCCCCCTTCTCCGTCCTGTGCCTCACCAGTGCGGCCTGGAAATTACGGAAGGGAGATGGCCATACATACATACAGACAATTGCCAGATGCTAGAGCGAGGTTAATACGGTAATGCATAGGTTATATGAGGTGAGTATGTAGCTCGTTAATTCACAAACCGGGTAAGGTTTGGGGAATTTATGGTATATTTGATTACAATTGGATCTTTTCACCAATTATATGTTGCCATTTAGTTAATTTCTTTATTGTAAAGAGAATAAAAAACAGAACTTCTCTTTAGTTTAGGTCCCAAGAATTAGCCAATATTTCAAAGATCCGTGTAAGCCATCTGGTAACTCTCATACACCATGCTAGATTCTTTTGATACACCTATTGTCCACTGGCCAAATTCTCTAGCCCCATAGAGCTTGTGTTACACATCTATTCCTTCAATTCCTTCAATAGAAACTCTTTCATAAATCAAATGCATGGCTTTTGTATTGTTGAAGAACGTTTTATTAATGTGGCTCAGTATAGCAAATGATAATCGTAACCTTTGCATTCATGATGGTGTATGTGTGGGAGTGTGTGCGTTTGTGACGTCCAGCTTGTAAAAACAATAAGGGAAAGTCGGACCAATTCATATTTGGTTTGTAGAAGTACCACATTGAGTACAAGAAGCCTATCATTTTTTGTGGAGGTCAAAGGTCATTTGGGGTCAAATTGTGAAAACCTTGTAATACGATATCTCAAGGAGGGAAACATGGGCAGATCTCATGATTATACTGTAGAATACCCACATTATGTACCAGATGTATATTGTTTTTTTGGTGTAGGTCAAAGGTCATTTGGGGTCACCAAGGCTCAAATTGTGAACATGTTAAAATATATATTTCATGAAGGGAAGTATGGGAAGACCTCATATTTGGTATGAATGTGTATAAAATTGAGAAAAGTAGCCCAGTGATTTTGGTGGAGGTCAAATGTCATTTGAGGACAACTGGTCAAATCGTGAAAGCCTTCTAAACATGATATTGCAAGAAGAAAACCTTGGACAGATCTTATATTTGGTTTGTAGATGTACCATATCAAATGTAAGGAGCCTATTATTGCTTTTGGACAAGGTCAAAGGTCATTAGAAGTAAAAAAATGCAAAATGTTTACTTCACTCCCCTCTCACCTGTCTCTTTACACGTTTTCTTAAACATAATATTACAAGGGAAGCTTGGACAGATCGCATTTTTTGGTATGTAATTGAACCATATTGAGTACAATTAGAAGCCTAAAGTTGTGGGCAGAGGTTAATGGTCATTTGAGTGCACCAGGGGTCAAATTGTGATGTCATATTTAGTATGTTGATGTATCTATTACATTTAGTACAAGAAGCCTGTTGTTCAGGTCAACTGTCATTTCATGACAGCCTGTGACATTATGAATTTATTGTTTGTCACATCACACTGCTTTTCACTGTATCACTGTAAGATCAAGTATGTTGTAGACCCTCACTATACATTATGTCAGATTAATGAAGAAAACTGCTCATGTTACATCATCGAAACTACACTGCAGTTTTGTATTCTGGTTTTCTATATCAAAGCTTCAGTTACTAGTGATTGTGTTTCTATTATTATACTTTTAGTTGAAAATGTCAAATTTGTCCCTGATGATGGATCAACTTCATCACAAGCTTCTGATGAAAGAGAGGAAGATTATGACCATATTAGGAAGAGTTTGGTGGAGAGAACAGAGAGAGAAGAACTACCAAAACAAGAAAAACATTCAAAAATACTTGAAATGAGGCATCATCACTCATACATTGAACATAGGATAAAGTGTGAAGGTGGAACCATTAGCGTCATGGAGGTACATCTGACTATTCCTAAAGACGCTTTATCCGGTGAAGGTGTAATTTCTGTTAAAGTGATTTATGATCCCACCATACACCTCCCTGGAAGTGCTCGTAGAGGTAGAATGACACCACTGATAAAACTAGAGCCAGAAGGACTGGCCCTCAACAAGCCAGCCCAGCTGACTATTCCTCACTCGGCTATTATCCCTGAGCCAGATCGACATGATGTTATGATCTTCACTGGTCTGAAAAGAAAAGAAAATGTACAAGAAGGTAAAGATGGTGGACAAAGAGCACTTTAAATGTATTTGATGTTTTAACAGAATAAGTAAAATTAGTTAAATACTCAGAATGAGTATGGTAAAATATATCTTACTTAATAATCTCTTCATATTTACTGTATTTAGGATTACCAAGTAATATATTTTGTATAATATTACTTATCATAGGTGAAATAACTTGGACTGAAGAGAAAGCTGTTGATTCGAAGCTAGACCCGGAGAAGATCAGACTTGATATTAACATCCTGAGCTATGTCTTTGTTAATTTAGTCAGCCAAGAAACTGAACAGAAACATATATTCCGTATTGTTCCATTTATTGACGGGATACTTGATGCCAAAGATGATGTCTTAATAACTGTTTGTTTCTGTAAGGACAGTGATGAAGAGTACAAGGTGAGGATAATCTCCTGTTACCATGGTGATATCTGTAGCAGTTTGAGATGAATTCTGCTTTGTACTGTGATCTATAAGTCGGATACTGGGAATCTTGCTTTCTTTCATGATTTGTATGATGAATTTTATCAGTGATTGGTTAAGTGATTGGTTAAGGGTGCATTTGTGTGACATATTTATTGATTCATAATAGCACATAAAAAGGAAAACACTGTTACATTGAAAAACAAACATTTATGCCTTATTTGAACAAGGGAGAGGATCTGATAGAAACAAGCAACATTAATTGGTGAGTTTATTCATTTAAGGGAACAGACGTTACAGCTGTTACTTGCTAATGCAGTATTGATGAAGAATACTGACGTCGCACAACAAATTGCATAATTGACTCTGCTTTTTTTATTAATTAACTATTCCATTTTCTTATGTTTTAGTTGTTGTTAGAAGACTACCAGTCCAAACTGAGTCTAGGAAACTATACAACATTTCCAGTTACCCGGACATTGAATGACGACAGAGATTCTGCTTCTTACATTGATCTGATGATGTCATCGCCCGGTGATAGTTACCATATGATAGAGAAAGAATCAACAAAGGTTTGTTATCACCAATGCTATTACAATTTGTCTCCTAACATTATATATAAGACTTGTAGTTAAGGATTGGTTACCTAAAGTGGATCAAAATGTTGTAGTGGTTAGCATTTTGGCCCTACAACTACTACTTTCTGGTTATACAAAAACCCAACAGGGACCAGAATCTATGCACAACTTCTGGTGGGCAGTGTTGTTGAGCAGAATTTTGTGAGGGTTGGTATTTTCGGTTCATGAATTGTGAAGGTCGGTCCTATATTGCATCACATGGTTCATAAAAAGCTTCACTCACCATGGCTGCACTCAGGTGATGATCAATTGGGATGTCTTCAATTCACCTCACTTTGTATTTAAAGTATTGTTGATATGATGTGGCAAACTCTCAGTTGCTCGAGTGGGATGTTAATAAGGTGGCTGTCCTGTGAGCAGGAATGAGTGAGACAATTACATGCCCTCCTAGTAATTCTCTGAACACTCATCGAAAACAGAAGGATTGATATAGCTGGTATACATCTACAATCACATGAACATCTATGCCTCGACTATATTTCTGAAGGGTTTCTATCCCATGGGACATAATAAAGCTGAATGTTGTTATGGAATTCTTTATTAAAATAGAGAGTGTAATCTTCATTACCTGCCCATGAAATATAAGGATTTTTTTACCTGGCCACATGGCTTGGGGGCAGGCGCGTAGCCAAGGGGGGAGGGGGCAAAGAGGGCGACCGACCCTTTGAGCATATTGTTTTGTATGTTTTTATGATACCGCTAGTAATTTCAAGCTTAGATACAACTCCCTTGGCAAATTCCTGGCTACGCGCCTGCTTGGGGGTTCCTGACCAGTTTTTCCATAATTCTTGTATATGTATGTGGCATTGTTTCTTTGAATACCCAAGCATTCCCATCCTCAGTATAATTGATTTTTAATATCTTTAATCCATTAGCGTGTAGACATTGATCACCTCTGTGCTGCCAGTAGAGTCTCTCATCAGTTCAGACTTAAAAGAAACAACGATGGAGACATTGACATGGTTGATGTTAAGTTAAAAGTATCACAACATGAGAAGAACCAGACAGCCCTTATCCTCCAAGCAAAGGTGAGTTATGTCTGCTGATTGTCTTCCAGCTGTTTTGGTTCTCATATGTTTCTTCATTGTGTAATATTAAGTGGCATCTTCTCTCTGCTGATCATTTCTTTGCTTAGTAATGTCCTGTTTGTTGGAAGTTTTGCAACTGTTTTCAGACTGACTGAATAATGTCAGTGCTGTGACTGAATTATAGTTATTCGTTGGCATTTTCTCTCATGGATCCTTTTCTTTGTAAAATTCATGGTGGATGACAATTGAATTTAATTGAATTATAATAGTCTGTTATTCAAGTATTATCTTTTTTTCAGTCGCTCACTGGTGTACCTGGTTTCTTATTTTGATACCGTTTTCCGAGTCTTTGGTGTTGCTTTGTAAAAAATATTTAACTCAAAATGCAGTGAAATGCTGAAAACAATGTACATATCACAAGTGTTTTATGCTATGCACTGGTCAACAGTTACTGGAAACTTTGTTTCGTGGGTATCTTAGGTACCAATAAGATACTCCATAAATGATAGGTATATGTTGTCATAAACATAATCCGTTTCCTTGGGATTTCACACATTTATAATGTGTTGTTCAATGTCTGTTTCAGCCCTATTTTTCTACATTATGTTTCTACTTTAAATCGTGTCATCCACAGGGGTGTGATAGATAGTCTGCAATATTGTATGTTAAACATTCATACATTTAACTTTTTTATCGGTCATATATTTTGTGTTTCTCTTCAGGTGAAAAACATTCTCTTATCTCCAGAAAGTCAGAAAATTCTTTTCAGAGAACTATATCTTGGTAAGTTTTTAAGTGGAATTTTAACGAATGGTTGGATTTAGGTAGTTTTTAAAGTCCACCCTGACCTGCATCTTAAGTGAAGTTGGCACAAAATCTAAAACGAATGCTCATTATCCTAGACATGCACCAGGTAAGAGTGTGTTAGTGGAGATGCAAAAGTAAGCAAACATACAGAACATGGACCCAGGTGAGTGTCTAAGTAGACGTGAAAATGTAATAGCATTTGGTTTTATAAGTAGACACACCTGAGTGTCACTTATAACAACTAAGGTTATTGGGAAACATTTAATCAAAACTACTTTGTAGCTCAAAGCTACTTTTGAAAGTGAAACTGTAAACAAGACTAGAATTTATGCACAAGACGAGGGCTAAAAGTTGAAAAGTTGCACGAAAGTTTTGGACAGTATACTTAACCAATTTATTGTGTGCACGCATCAGAGGTTGACTTGCATACCAACGTTCTCCATGCAGGTTGCATGCTTCTTGTGGGCCAGTTGTATACCTGTACATGTTAGTTGTGAACATTGCTCATTGTTCAAACCTGGCACACAAGAATCCTGTGATTCATGCACTCTTAGTTATACATGCGAATCTAGTCTTTTCTCTCCTTTGAATGTAATGTGGATGTTGTTGTCCTCACTTTCAGACTTAGACAAATATGAAAAGTTGAGAGGAGACATTGCAAAGCTTCTGGATAAACAACATTGTGAACAGCTAGGCATGTTCTTTGGGCTCACGCCATCAGAAAAAGAAAAAAATCAGAAAACACCAGAATCTGGAGAGATACTGATGAAAATATTGGATGAAAGAGAGCTCATCAGGCCAGATAGAATGATTGGACTGCATGAAGGATTGAAAGCTATTCACTTTAATAAGGTGGCAAGATTGGTGATGGAGTACATTGATACGTCACAGAAGAAGAATGGAAAGGAAAAGGAAGGAGCGAAAGATGATAAGAAAATAGTATGTGCTTAGTAAAAACTTGTTAAGACATAATACTTTAAGCGTGAAAGCAAAACAAAATGTCACTCTTGCATGAAATCAAGATCTTAGAAGGTTAGAAGGCCTATTACAGACTGTACTTTCTGATATGAAAAGTATCTTTTTTTTCTCATGCAAGTCTGTCTGAAGTGTTTCCTTTCACTTATTGTAACAGTTTCTGCTTACCTAAAGTTACGTTTGTAGAGATCAAATGTACAGGAAGTCTGTGCAGAAATGTATTAACCAAATCAAATGCAGTAATTAGTTTTCTAATGATAAAAAATGTGAATTTTATAAACATTTTTTAATATTTCAACATTATTCTTTCAGGTAAAAGTTCCAGAGAAACAGGTAGTCATGTCAAAAAGGGATCCACAATTGTCAGTAAATTTCAAAATTTTGATAGAAGAGGGATACAAGAGACTGGATGTCCAAGGAGCCTTAAAATTGTCTCATGGAAAACTGGACTTGGGAAGACGGCTGTTGCTGATTGCTAAGGAAGAGCATGGTAAAGTACCCATATACAGTAGTCAGCTACATAGTTATTTCTTATTTATGTCTTCTGGATTTAATTAACCTAAACCTTATTTGACATTCTAGCACCACATTTCATGCCGTTGGTTGTTTCAGTGTTCATGGAAGAAAAAGGATTTTGTTATTTATTTTTGTAGGAATATTATGCACAAAATAGCTGAAAGATCAAAATATAATCTAGATGCCGTAAATAAACCTAATTCTTGTGACCGTTTATGAAAAATTCTCTTCTCTATCTATTTCCATGAATCGCATCAAACATGTCTAATGTTCACTGTTCCACATTAAAGTATCTTTTGATTCTACGTTATTGAATATATCTACAAATAGCCAATAGAAACAGTTTTGTGTTGAAGAGCCTATTTTCCAAAAGTGAACTGAAACAGTATATGCAATTAATTAATGTTTAACGAAAATGGCAAAATACTTTCCTTTCACATGAAATCTATTACTTTTCTCCTCCAGAGAGACTTCCTTTCTTCCCAGGGTCAAATCTTTATAAAGAACAATACTTTGATCAGCGTGGAGGAGAGATGTTTGTCGCAGGTGTTAATCTCCTTGTACCAGCTGGGGCACTACACACTGGAAGGATTGTTAGTCTGTGGGTTTCTACTGAGCCTGCCATTAAAGGACCTTTCTCAAACAAGAGTCTGAGGTTGACCCCCTTTGTGAAATTTGGTCCAGAAAGCCTTACTTTACACAAGCCTGTCACATTGATTATTCCACACTGTGCTTTTACTACAACTAACCAGATGGGTATTGATGTGTACTCTGGCATATTACAAACAGGTCTGTTTTTTCTTCTTACCGTGTGTTTTTCTACTCCAGTGAACATATATATTGTCACTATAATTTGTATTATCAACAGAAGTATGTATATGAGCTTGTGTGTACCACCTCTTGACTTGTAAACATGATAGGCCAAAAAGTGCATAATGGTGTTATTTGACACTATGTGTGTGGTTTCATATCAAATGAAAACAAATACCCTGCTTTTCCGTAGAGGTCAAAGTCTGAAACTTTGTAAGCACAATGATTCAAAAAAGGTTGTATGAACTTCGTATGTACTTTTAAGATCCACTGGGGTATGTAAAACAAATTTAAAGTGTGTCATGCTGGTCAAATGGTCATTTGAAGTCAATATGTGTCACTGAGCCTGAAAACATTCCAAACCTTCATAACTGCTGAAGTAAAGCTGGAATGAAAGTCACACTTGATATTTGAAACCACATGGTACAAAAACACAATATTGAGAAGAAAATTACTAAACTTTCTGGTTCTGTGTAATGTAGAAATCAATATCTCAAGAAGGTGGTTACAGTATGTCCAGACAAATCATCTCCATTTCAAGGAACCTTTCTCGTATTAGTTGTACCTTCTGAAAAGTTGCACATTACCAAAACGAAATAATACCCTTCAAGCTGTGTTAAACTTCAGGGTTTTATCTAGTGACCTTGCATCCAAACATAGAGTTAGAAACATGATATTTTACTATTTTGATGTTCTATATATGCAGTGCTGCATTTTCTTCCACCATACTGTTCCATTAAAGTCATCTATGGTATAGTTTAGGATTGGAGTTCTACCTTTCACTATGTTATAAAACTTACTCGCAAAATGTTTTGAAAATTTTCTTCAGATAAATCTGTCAAATGGAGCTTAGAAAGGAAACAGCTCAGCTGCTCTATGAATAGCCAGAACCTTGCAGTTGAAGCTCAGAAACCCTGTCTCGTTGGTCTTCATGTCCCTCTTGTACCTAAGATGGGGAAGCGTGTTTGTATTTTACCGATTATAAACAGAGTTTCTGATTCGGGGGATCAACTAAAAATCAATCTTTGGTTTCATAATGATGATACACTGGAACATCAAGTAAGTAGCAGATTTCGTCAGCTCAAGTGGTATTGCTAAATATCTCATGGATTCCAGTTATCTGCCTTTCTGAATGACACATGGTTCATACACAGATTTATACAGGTTGATTCATTGTTAACCATATTAGCGATGGAAATGAAATAGTTCTAGCTTGATGCAACCTGCAGGCTCAAACCTCTCTGACAGTCAACTTGTGAAGATATAGTTAAGGGAAGGGTCAAGTGAGATAAGCTGGTTATTAATGGTTGAAAATTATAACTACAATTGAATCTTCAATAATATATTGTTGTAGAA
>KN882326.1:184439-197900 GCA_000934455.1 Apostichopus parvimensis
CGCTCTTCAGCGGCTTTTAAAACAATCCCAAATGACCCATCTGGTACGGTTTGGCTTGACACGGTAGTGATTGAGTTCGAAACCGGAAGTCACAAGCATCAGAATATGTCATGTCCTATGACCAGCACAGTGAAACCTCAGTCCTTACTTATTGTATAGTATTAGTATAACTATACTATAACTGAGTGTAGGCTACATTGATATCGACTGCAGTACAAATTCAAAGCTGTGTAGTTCCAATCAAAGCTGATACTTAACTTAAACACATTAGGTTTCTTAATGGTTCAGAAGAATTGTCACAAAACATGTCGCTGAGGCTTTATAGCGTAGGCTCCATTCTGGGAGCATTATTCACAGGAATAGGTAAGAATTACGAATACGACGAGAGAGGACAAAACACTAGGCCTATACTTTAGCCCTAATTTGATGGTAGGCTAATACTGAGCAGTATACTGGATGATTTGCGTCGACCCTGATGCAGTGTCCCTAACATTAAATTCTTAAGCTACTTGAGCCTTGTTAGTCGTAACAATAAATCTTGCAATCAAACAGTAGGCCTAACAGTTTAGCTGAATGCCCAAGTTATGCCATAATTTTGGCATAGGCTAGGCCTGGCTACTTTTGTTTATGGTGTCTAGACCTGTGTATGCTAAATAGTTAGGCCCAGGCTGTAGGCCTACAGCTGCAATTTGCAAGTAGGCCTAGGCTACAAAACTTAACCAAGCTACAAATTTCACAATCAAATGAGATGATTGCAATGGAAGTTGTGGAAATTGGATACATCGTTGTGAATGTTATCGGGACATCAGAATAAGCGAAGCGTTACCTTTCTGTAGCGTACTCATGAGTTGTTTTTGCATTTGACATGGATCCTTTTGGCAGCTTTTACAGTTGCTTTCTAACAAATATCTTTAAAGGAACTGGAACTGTATGTTTGTGTAACTCTTATGTTGAAGTTTGATCGCAATTGGAAACATTCACAGATTATAGGAATTTTTATCTTAATTTGCTACTAGGATTAAATGTGTATTTCCTCCTAAGTCAGTGGGATTTTGACAGAAAATGTGGTTATTAATTTGCAGAGCCTAGAGGGTTACCATAAGCCTTCATTGTAAATCATGATTGTTCCATTTCTGCAATGAAAATGTAATCTCCCACCAACAAACATTGTTTTCCCAATTTGCTTAAAATCTTTCCTGACATTCAGAAATAATATTTATAACTTATTTTCTTTCTTTTCAGTCCTGTACTATATAATAACAGACCAAATGTACAGACTAGACCCAGGATGGTAAGCCAAATTTAATTGAATCTACGGTATAGGCTTTTTAAATATAACATCTATGGCCTTAGAACATCCATAGTCTTATCACTTTTGATACGGTTCAAATAGAGCATATTTTCGCAAGCAAGTGGTTGTACTAAATGTAATACTGCGTACAGTGGTAGTAGCCAATGTTAGTCAGCAAACAATGTCTTCTGATTGCAACATCCGTACAAAGTGCAATGTGTGTCATGGGAGTGTTTATACATTACTCACTAACAGGTTAACTTCCATCCCATTATTATGCTACACAGGTTAATTTTGCAGTTGTATTAAAACCAAAAAAAATTAGAGGGGAGGGGGGACACGTTAACTAGCGGTGAGCACAAAAGAAAAATATTGTCTATACAGTTTGCCCCACTTGCAGTCATGTTCTGGACACAACTTATATATATAGCGGTTTGCTTAAAACTTTCCATATTCATATATAGCTGTTCATGGTTAACAGAAGACTTAATATTAAAATGTTATGCTTTTGTGTTTCAGGTTTATTATGAGCATCCAGCCAACACTTTATGCTAATCTTGGCATTTCATTCTCCATATCCCTGTCTGTTATAGGTGCAGCATGGTGAGTAAATATACTATAATATTAATACAGAATGTATCAACATTCCCTTATATCCAGCAATGTGCTTACATGCAAACATTGTTAGTTACTTACTTACTGTAGGGCAATGTGTTATCTGAAGTTTATATAGATACTTGACAAAACTAGCCAGTGAGGGTTCAGACTATTTCATTGCTTTAAGTAATCTGCTGTCCAAGTTACAAGCCAGGCACCTTCATAAATCTATTGTCCTTATGAGGAGGCTGGGGTTCAATTTCTCTATGTGCAGTGTGTCTGAGCTGCTTATGTCATCTTCTGGTTAAGGAGTGTAAACTTGGTCTTGTCTCTATAACTTTAATAACTCCTGGTACTTGCGGTTCAAGACGTATAGTTGCATTACAATCAAACTTTTTCCAACTTTTTCAGTCGGAGAGAGTAATGTTGTTTGTTAATTCTTCTTGAGTCAAGAGTTGACATTTTGTGTTGCTGTCAGGTTCCAGTGGGTGAGTTCCATCTGTAACTCAATGTATGGAAACACCTGTTACAGACTTGAGATGTTGTACGTTGCTGCTATTATCAATTATTAATGATTTGAAATGGTTTATCTGAAGGGAAATGCATTTCCACGAACAAAGGCTAATATGTATCTTTTTATCATTCACAAACAAGAACTTTTCTATTTATGAATGATGATGAGGGTAACTGGGCATTACAGATCAAGGAATAGTTTTGATTTAATTAAGATGTGGCTCATTTCATTGCAGGGGCATCTTGACCACCGGCACCAGCATTCTTGGAGGAGGAGTAAAAGCACCGAGGATTAGAACAAAAAATTTAATCAGGTGAGTGGCATGTGTGTTTGCATTGTGGTGGTTTTCTCCTGTTACTATATTCTGGGTAGATGATGTAAGGTGAATTACATGGTTTGAATATGTATTATATGTAAATATGTATCTGGTTTGTACCCATTCAGTTTCATGAATATGCATGTTTTGTGAGACAAGTGACTGTATGATAACTACTGTCATATACGCATAGGGCAGACTACTGGTGACTAATGCATGCACATCATCCAGTTTAATTATGAATTGGCTTGGTTACTATGTCTATATTTAATAATGACCTAGATACATTATATCTGATGTAATTTGTAGTATTTTGGACGAATTATTCCCACCAATCCAGTCTTTTTGCTGCATAGAGCCCAGCATCTGTTGAATCACTGACAGTCGTAACATTTTGATCCTCACAAGGTAGTCATCAATAGAGGGCCTTATATTAGTTGCTGGTGTTTCCATGGTAACATCTCTTGCCATTAATGTCCCTAGTCATATTGAGTATATAGTGTAAAGTCACAAGAAAGTCTTTTATAACACGTTAGCTGCCTTCTCATTGACAAAGCACTCTGTGTGCTGAAATCCTTTCCATCTCCTCAGGTCACACAGCTAATAATGTTGTTAATCTTCTTTTATCTGACAGCATTATTTTCTGTGAAGCTGTGGCTAACTATGGTATTATTATGGCAATCCTTCCCATCTCCTTAGCTGACATGGCTAATAATGTTGTTAATGTTAATATTGTTCTTAAACTTTCTTCTTTTATCTGACAGCATTATTTTCTGTGAAGCTGTGGCTATCTATGGTATTATAATGGCAATCGTTATATCTAATGGTGTGACTGCAAAGATGAACATCCCAGACCCAGGAGGACCTCAATATGCAGCAGGTGAGATGAGATCGTACCTCTCTGTTACCATCGAACCTCTCTGTTACCATCGTACCTCTCTGTTACCATGGCTGATGAAGGGGGTGGAGGAGGGGTGTTCAGGAATCTACAGCCATGAGGCTGGGGTCAATTTGCAGCCCTGAGAAAATTTGAAGAAGCAGAGAAACTATAGGGTATATGAAGAGTGCAAAAGGGGGCCCCTGTAACTAATGTCCCTGGCCTGACCTGGCTCTCAAAGCCTCGAGGAAGAACTGAAATGTGTTACATTGGACCACTAAGGTTATGATTAACCCAGAGAACAACAGGGCCTAGTAGTTACTAATAATACGGCATGTCTGGGAATCAAAGAGAATTAAACCTACAAATGAATAGAAACCATATACAAGGAACAATGTAATAGCAATTTTACAGCATCTATCAAACTGTTGTGTTGCTAGTTGCTATTGTGATGTTCATTTGTTTGGTAGGTTGGTAAACAGCCATGCTAACACATGTAATCCATCAAACCATTGTTTTACTGTAGATGCTATGTTTATGTTGGGTTTTTCTTGGTTTTGATCATTTCATTGTCTTTTCTTACTTTAGGTTTCCTGATGTTTGGTGCTGGATTAATCGTTGGCTTCTCTAACCTATTTTGCGGGATCTGTGTGGGTATTGTCGGGTCCGGGGCTGCCCTGGCCGATGCACAAGATGCTAGCCTATTTGTCAAAGTCCTTATCATTGAGATCTTTGGCAGTGCCATTGGACTGTTTGGTGTTATTGTTGGTATTTTAATGGTGAGTTAGCAGATTCTTCAAGATTTATGCTTCTTAGCAACCAGGGAATACCAGATTTGTACCAGTTCTTCTGCTGGTGGGCAGTGGGGGAGTGGGTGGGAGAAGTGCTGTGGTCAATTTTCATTCTCAGATACCTTCAGTGTGGGGTAAGGAGGGGGGGCAGACTGGTGGTAGGACCTTACAATCTTATCACTCCTGTCCATATTAATTGGATTGGAAAATCATTGCTAAATTTGACAATTAATCAGCATAGCTTAAAGTGACTAAAGGTTCTGCAATCTTAATCTTACTCAGTTGGTATAGCCATACATAGTACAATAAAATACCTGTATATTGTACGTTAAATTCACAAAAAATGATCAACAGTACCAATTTTGGCAGGCTTTCCATAAAACAGCAACACTACAAAAATGAAAGTTTTTTTTTCAATATGAATGGTTTATTGCAATGAGGAAACATGTGACTTTAAGGTAACTAACTAATTCATCACACAACATATAGCCTAAGTATCTTCAGTGAATTAACTTCCCACTGGGACACATTTATGCCAACCTCCAATTAAGGATGCTTGATTTCAACTCTTAGTTACAATGTTAGCTATTCTGTGCTGTTACCATTTTCATGTCATTTAGTAATGGAGATACTATGAAACTTTAAATGAGAAATGATACCTAATGTGGTTGTTGTTCTTATCTTTACAGACGAGCAAAGCGTCCACTCTCTTGGCAGCCTAATGATAGAATTTCTTCCAGATGGTTTCAAACGTAACATGCCGCATTCCTTGTAATATATACCAGAGAAATTAGTCTTAATGCCTCTTATATTAGTAAGTTATGAATATGTTCAATGTCGGAGCCAGCCTTCCAGTGACTAACCGGTTTTGATACATATCAATTGGGTTTTTGTTTACCAGTAAAAATATGAAACGAAACCGTTTCTCTGAAAAGAAACGGATACTCTGAAACATTGCAGTATTTTGTAGATTCTCCTGATATCTTGATTTGCTATTGTTATTTCCTTCGATGAATTTCTCTGTATTACTAAACTGAACAGATCTACCAAAATATTGACTTTATTGGGTACTACAAGGGCTTAATTCCTTGCTATGAAAGATATTGCATCATGATGGGGTTAAAGATGATATTGAATAAATATTGAATGTTTTTTAGTTCTTTGGACATTGCATGGGTCAGTGTTGGGGTACAGTGTGATTTTGGGTGGGAATGTCACTAGCCAACTCAAGGTGGGAGTTAGAAGCAGGGGAGTGGGGGGGGGGCAGGAGAGAACAGGTATCAAACTATCAATGTATCTTAGTCAGAAGAAGAAGTTACATGCCTTTGATTAAAGTTCATTCTTCTTTGGTAAAGTTGATATGCTATCATTTAATAGAATATTAGTGTCAAAAGATGGGCACTGGTAATTTAAAAGTTGAGAGGACAAATATTTTTGAATGGTTAGTTTGTTACCTGGCAAAGTGACAACAAATTTGCATGATTTGTAAATGTACCTATATTTTCAATGCCAAACTGTCTCTGACTTTTTCTGAAAATTGTGCTCTATAATAAGTCAAGTTGTGTTCTTTCATTGATGCTTAAAGGAGATGAGTACTTCCGTTGAACATGCCAAAATGGTCACCCACATTCAAACTTCAGTAACCAGAGAGCGATGTTGATAGCTTTGCTTCCACTGGCATAATTTACTGTCTAATTCAACACTCCTTTGAGGTCGAGATATCATTCTGGAATGTCCAAACCCAGCAGGAAAATATTTGCGAAAATTCCAGGCAATTGCCTGTGAAAGCAAAATGTTTGGCATATTGTAGCGTTATAATTTAGGATGCAGTACTGATGACCTTAAAACTGTTGTGTATATATGTTAAGAAATGTTGGAATTGTTTAATCAACAGATATCGTTTGCTCTGTCTGCTGATGTCAATGAAAGTGATTGGTTTTTCTTTCATAGATGAAGATAAAGTAATACATTTTTTGTTGGCAGTATTTGTACTAGTTGAGTTAGTAATTTTACACTCCCTACATCATATCATCGTTGTAGTTATTCCTTCATTCATGAATATTTGTGATTCTTGTTTCACATCAGATTGGTGATCTTTGTAAGTATGCAAAAGTACTTTGCCAGCAACTTTTAAAGTTAGTGCAATGTAACGTATGTTAATGGTTGTTTAATCAATATATTACTATATATAAATAAATCCATTGTTTGTTTTGCCTATTTTCTCTCCATGATTTAAAGCAATATTCTTGTCAAATATCATTTCATATTGAATGAGACACCATAACTGTTACAAGGACAAGATTTGTTTTGGTCGGTAATCAATAATTTTCTGATATTTTAATTTAAAAATAAAACTTAGTTGAGTGTAAAATGATTAAATTTGCATATTCTTATTGGAAATAGTTGATGTACAGACCAGTAAATACCTTCGGGCTCTTACCCGTTACTTCAACTTGTCCTTTGCCCCTTCTTCCCCCCCCCCCCTCTCCCACCCTATTGGCTCTCCCTGTTACAATTGATTGGCCCCTGTTAGGCCCTACTATTACAGTTGGATTCCCCTGTTGGTTCTGCTATTGCAGTTGTTTTCCCTTTATAGTGTTGGTTGCCCTTGCATGAACACAAATATATTGCTAGATTAAGCTGCATTGCCGTCACAACTACATTGGTTACCAAGAAAATATATCGGCCCCAAAAACCAAATATCTCTGGCCAATACATCCCAGCAGATAAACCCAGTCCCAGGGATTGGCTTATTTGAAGTGAACAGAAGTTGTTGCTCTCGGCAGAATTCTGAACAGAAATGCTCATTACACTGTCAATTTTGTTAACATTATAGCAAGCCTTGATTGTTAAGCAGACTACCTACCGTTAACATTTTATTTAAAATACAATACATGGAGGAACTTCTAGGAATACATGGAGGAAGTTCTAGCAGTGAGTCCACATGGAGTCCATGTTTCTGTCAAGTGTAACCCTACCACATAATGACATTTAAATTTAGCATTTCTTTATCAACTCAGTTGGTGAGGAATGTTACAGAGAGGCAGACATGCGAAGCTCTCCCTTACCTCCCCATTCCAATGTGTTAACCTGGGGATTTTTAGGGAACTGTAGAATAACTATTTGTTGATTTTATCGCGCAACTGGTTCGAAGCTATTTTAGTTGGCCATTATTTATACACATATACCATTTAGTTGCGAACGGGCATGATTGCGGATATCTAGCTTTCTCAGTTGTAAATATTAATGGGATTTGATAGTGGAAAACTTTAGCCCAATCATGTATCGAGAACGGAGGACGCCCATCTGATCAGAGAGGCAGCGCTGAACAAGTTAGCACGAAAACAGACTCAAAGAGACACTTTTCAATAGATTAGTTAGTTTATAGAATCCTGGGCAGTACCAGTTGGCTATAACGACATTTCTATCCATAATGTCGTAGGGTAGAACTTAAAAGTAGAAGTTTCCTATCGACAGGATACGGCCAGCTGCTGGCTCTATCCTATCATTGTCTTACTTAATTAGGCTAGCTTACATGTCATGAAGCCAATAATTCAAGACCTTTAGAAATGAAACTTTACATAGCCTAACCAGGCTATAAACTGTACTATTACCTTCAAGCCTAGCCTAGGTTGTCCTGCCACAATGTAACGTTAAAGCAAACGATATATAGGGCTAGGCCTACCTGAAGTGTTCTCGTTTCAGGATGACCAACGTGAACTTTAAGTTCCAATTAAGTTATTCCTAAAATTAAGGCCTAGTGCTAATGTACACGGTGATTGACAATTTGACACTTCATAATTGTTTACAGAACTTGTAACACTAACCGATAGTGTTACTCCCACGAAGCCTTACTGTATAAAAAATAATACTGTTTGCATGCCACTGAAGAAGGTCAATATTCGTTATTAAACAATCAGGCTCAATAACTACTGTATACAGATATACAGAACTACTGTATAATGATGCTTGTATTTAATCAAGGTATTGATTGTTTGCTTTGCAATGAGTTTACTTTGCAATATTGATATTTTTCAGGTATGAATTGAAGCAACATTGGAACTAAATCCGATGTATAGACTACCTCTTCTATACGTATGAATGGTATTCGATGGACATTTTCCTACTACCCAAAGGCACACATAATGTTATGAAGATATGGTATGTTGATTGTAATCTTATCTTTCTATCTGTTCATATAACGTTACCTTTTCATTATATGAAGTTAGGCCTGTCCTCTCTCTCACCCTATCATAGTAAAACAAATATTTTTCCTACGTAGTTCAGCAAAAAATGTTATAACTAGTTTTTGGGCAGTGTCTTGGATGTGTAACAGGTTTCATTTTATTTTGCAAAGATATGTAAGACATACTATGGTCATTGCTGTCTTGATGCTTTTCATGTCGCCATGTGCAGTTTTTTTCACTGTGAAATAATCAACTTTGCTATCAGCAATGTATGTGGAGAAAGAGTTATTTTTCCTTGTTCTACTATTTTCAAACAATTTGTGAAAATTGTATGATTGGAATAAACATCGTGATTATAAGGTTTCGTAATGTGATATTTGTGTGAATATGTGCAGCTAGTATCTCAGCAGCTGTTTTACTAGAATGATAATTTGTACCAGAAGACAACAACAGAAAATGAAGTGTACCCAAAACTTACAGCAGGTCAACAGGAACTAATCTTCCCGAATCCCCAACTATAGTACACTGCCTATTAGTTGTGCCTTAGATTTTGATATTACTGGATTAATTCATGATTTAATTTTGAGAAATGTCTTAAAATTTGTCTTTGTAGGGGGCCATCCAGGTTGAAGTCAAAATTTTAAGTGGTACTAAACCCATCTTGTTTTCTTGGGAGAATCCTCTTAAGAAGTCTGTGGAGTGTGTCTTGGTGACGTGTACCTGTCAGGCCCTTGGTCTACGTCATGGCAAGGCTAAGGGAAAGGATCGAACCACTGTGACTTCTAGCAGCCAGCAGTGGGCGTCTAATCTTGCTTATGCACTGGAGAAGGCTGAAGTTGTCACATATGCTTCAATGGACCCTCTGGAGAGTATCGCTAACAATGTTAATGTATCCGTAGACACTGATCAGAAGTACTCTAAGGAAGAATGGAAAAATCTCTCAAAATCAGAAAAACAGAAAATAAGAAGGAAGATAAAGAAACAGAAACAAAAGGAATGCTCAAAAATAAATGAAGAACAATTAGTTGTTTGCAATCAAGATGAGCAATCTACTGAAACATTAATTGATGAGGTATCAACATCCCCTCGTGGACAAGATGACAGCGAAATTATGGAGACAGCTACAACAGTTGATGAAGAGAAGTGTAAACCAGTGGTTCCTGAGGATAAACAAGTTGGAGAAGGGCTATTGGATGTGACATCCAATGGAGAGATGTATCCCACAGAGAAAGACTTTGTGGTTGTCCCTGATACCAGTGAGGAAGTTACAGAGATTGATACTACCTCAAGAGAAGTTGAAGTTGGGAGAACAGAGTGTGATGTGCCAAATGAAATTCTACCTGAGACACAGGTTGTCACAACGCATGGTGATTCCCAAGAAGATTTGTTAAATGAAAGTTTAAAACAAAACCAGATTTGGATTGATGGACATTCTGAGTCCATAACTACTGCTTCAGCTATCCCAACTGCAAACTCTGCTTACCTCAAGACAACACATGAACCAGAAATAAGTAATGAAGTCACTTTAGAAGCCACTGAGTCAGCCGAAACCAGCAATCCTGTGACAATTATCTCTGTAGATGAGGCTGTTACAAGTCACAAGGGTTCTAAAGTCACTACTGGCAGCTCAGATGACAACACTGTTCAATTTGTAGACATTCAGGGAGCTGTAGTTGTGTCATCTGCTTTCTCAAGCTCAGTGTCATCATCTCTCTCAGATGAGCAAACACTTATGAAAGCTATTGACAGCATCATGGACATGTGCCCAGCACCAGAGATGGATGAATCTACAGTGCTTCCTGAGACCATGTATACATTACCAACAACAACCACAACACCAAATGAATTACCTAGAACTAAAGTGCCATTTATCAGAAACCTCACAGAAGAGGAACGGAAAAAGATGTTCAAATTCCAGTCAGACTCTGAGAGAGAAAACCAAGCTGCTTTGGAGTCTGGGAATGCTTGCCTCTGTGAACAGTGCGGTAAAGTTTTTGGTCGTCGTAATTTGAAGAAACATATTCAGACACACCAGAAAGGTAGAGAAAGAGATCTAATTTGTGACATTTGTGGGAAAGGTTTTTTTTTTAAGAATGGCTTAAGAAATCATCAACAAATCCATAACAAGAAGACATCATTTATTTGTCGTTACTGTCCCAGAAGTTACAAAACATTCTTTGGACGCACCATTCATGAGCGACTTCATTTCTCTGTTTACCCAGAGACTTGTCCAAAATGTGGAGGCAAGTTTAAGTGTAATCGAGATTTGAAGAAGCATTTAGCCAGAGGCGGTTGTGATGGAACAGTGGAAGTTGGTAAATCGAATGTGTTAAAGAAGAAGAACACGGACGGCTCAACCACCTGCCATATCTGCAAGAAGGTTCTGAGAAATGGTTCGTTACCAGCGCATTTGTTGATGCATGAGAGGAAGATGTTCACCTGTCCTATATGTAACAAGGTTATGGCATTCGGTACCAGATATTACCACTTGAAAATACATGAAAACAAAAAAGACCACAAGTGCAGTGTTTGTGGAAAAGATTTCAGTACCAAGCAAGCATTGCAGGCACATTTTAGGGTGCACACTGGTGAGAGGCCCATCAAGTGCAGGTGAGGACGGAATTTATTCAAATGAAGTAACCATATTGATGAATACTACTTCGGTCTGGGGCCCCAAGTCTAACAACTTGCTGTAGATTAACTGTCTGTTATTAGACTGACAAAGTGTTTATGCAGTTAATGAACTAAATCTTTTTCTATTTAATTTTTTCAACCTTTGAAAGTGGATTTCTTATCCTAACTTCTTTAGGTAATCAGTAATTGTTATGAAATGTTTTCCATATTTGAAACTTTCATATAGTCTAAGTATAATCTCATTTTGTCTTCTTTTTTTTTCAGGTACTGCGACAGAACTTTTGCCAGGTATGGTCCTCGTGCAGTACATGAAGCTACTCACACAGGCGAACGGTCCTTTAAATGCACCATTTGTGATAAGTCTTGGAAGGATAGGGCCACCTACTGGCTTCATATGAAGAAACATCACCCTGGAGAGTAAGTCTGCTAAACATTTGAAACTCCCTGCCCCCTCCCTCCCCCCCCCCCCAAAATGGGATACTGCCGTAGATAAGATGTAAACTGGTGTTTAAGTGAAGCATCTTGTAGGGTATATTTTGGTGGGAAGTAGGTCTGTATACTTCAATATTTAAATCTACAAAGTCAAATGCAGTTCAGGTAGCTCTATTGTCAAGCAGTTTTTAAATGTAGGTTATGAAACAAAAAAGGCAAGGCTGTTTATTGTTATAAAATAACTTCAAAGTGAAGTTTTCTAGTAATATCCGGGTGTGTATAAAATACAGTGTATAATCGTGGGTAAAGATACAACATGTGAGAGAACTCAAGAATTTAAGTAAGCAGGTTTTTTATTGAACTTTATTGTAAATGAGAAAGTGAACCATTGATATAGAAAGTAACTTAATGTAAGAACAAAGCACATGTGTATGTATGAATCGAGATGAATCATTTCCTGAGAACTGTAGAACAGAATCCTAGACCTGACTGGCATCATCCCATAACAAAGGCTAAGAAAGTGATGTTGTTTTTTATAGTACAAATCTAACCACTGTCAATCAATGGTCATGTTACTATCTATGTGAGGTTTACCTTCAAATTAAGCAACGGAGAAATTCTATGTCCCTCAAGTTTAAAATAATGTTTCTTCCTTGTATTGCATCAGAAGTCAGATTTATTGTTCTTGACCGTGTGATTTTGACCAAGTTTAAGAGATGAAGTTTGTCATGTACTTACATTGTATCTTTTATTGTCAAGTGTGAACTATTTTCCCTCTCACTATCTCACTCTCTCTCATCCAGACCTCTCTACTACAGGCGACTCTCGGCTCAGATTAATAGCCAGCGACTGGCAAAGGCAATGCAACTAACAGCATCACCTTCAGAATGATCCGTCAGTGACTGGCAAAGGCGATGCAACTACCAGCATCGCCTTCAGAAAGATCCACCAGCATCTGGCAAAGACGATGCAACTACCAGCATCGCCTTCAGAGTGATCCTATGTTATCACTCAGTAGAGATAACAAACTATGTGTGTGCCTTTATACTCAAGTGTACTTTAAATATATTGACAGATTATTCTCTCATCTTCTAGTTTACTTAACTATAGAATTTAAGGATGAAAGTCCTCAGGTCTGTTTACGACATTATTTTTAACTGCACACACTTTTAATTACTTTCTGTGGAGACAGATCAAACAGATAAGAAAAGTTCTGGGGAATATGTACTGACTTTATACTAGACTGAATAAATACTGGCTGAATCATGAATTGATGGTGGAATACTCTAGTCCAGTGGTGGGCATGAAATTAACCAGCTTTTGAAGCACAGTGAACTTTGAACCTAATCTGCAAGACCACAAATACTTAGGGATATTCCTACTGCTGTAGCAAAATAGGCATTAAGAGGGGTTTAAAAAAAAAAACTTGTACAGTTATAGGGGTCTTGCAGCTTCAGTAAACCCATGTGGTGTGGTCTAAGTCTAACATTCATTTCAATGCAGCTGTGTCAAAGTTAGAAATTAAAAATTCCTACTGCATACATAGTTTTATAATCTTTAATATGGATACCAACATGGGCGGGATTACGGGGGGGCAAGAGGGGGCATTTTCCCCCCCACTTTTTCCCAAATCTTAGTTCACTTTTTTGTCGTTTTTGCAGACAAATGTGCACAACCTTGATCGAAATTATTCCCCCACAACAGCTCTATCAAATAGGCCTATTTGTTTCGAATCTAAGTCGAATTTGTGTTTAAGATCGTAACATGTAGCATGCAGAATAACTGGAGCTGGAGCTAGCACATGGTTCGCAGCACGGTTACG
>KN882327.1:334-11443 GCA_000934455.1 Apostichopus parvimensis
GTAGGTTTAATATCAGTTTATGCTCATGAAATACCTTTGGGAGATTTGTCAGGTCGATGCCCTCCTGAAGTTGCAGTTCATCGCTCTGTGACCGGATATCCAAGAAAAACGTATAAAAATATCTGCAACCGGTATCTATAAGGGAGACGCCCAAAAACATCATATCAAGGTTATGGTACTTAATAACTAACAGTGTATGATTTTTACTTACACCCTTAATTACTTAGGAGCAGTGACTTTAGTCAGAATCGAATTACAGAGTTGACGAATCTGATTCGTTTTGGAAGTCAACGGTGTATGGCGGGCCATCAGTCTCAAATCGACATATATACCAATTTCCTTCGACTGATAACAGTTTCTAGTTTATATAAGGTTTATGGTAAATTGGTATATGTCAGTTTAAAATAATATCATCGATTTAAACTGATAGATGTCGATTTAAATTGACATACACCAGTTTAAATAAATGATATATCAATTTAAATCGGTAGAAGTCAATTTAAGCTGCTAGAGACTGGTATAAGTCGAATGAAATTGGTATATGTCGATTTAAATCGGTAATATGTCGATTCCCCACGATTTGAGACTGATGGCCCGCCATAAACGGTGAAGGTAAGCATGGCAATCGGACGTATTTCTGAACATTATCTCCTGGTACCGAGGAGCCTGGAAAGGTTGTACAGTAGCGGTCCGTTGAGTGAAAGAAACCTATGGTAAATGGGATGGATGGTGACCCTTCGAGATTTATTACTGACAAATAGGATTCGAGCAATTACTAAATCGACTAGAACATTAAACTTGAAAGATTTGACTAGACTCGACCCATGACCTGAAAAACTGAAAACTTGAGGCATCAGTTCTAGTGACTCGACGATAATAACACTGCTTAGGAGTATTTCGATGTCATCGACTGACAGCTTCAACATATTATGATTTTTGAAGGTGAACATCATCTGAACCAACAATTTCCTTTATAGTAGCCATATTTTCGACAAAATATCCCTTCCAAAGTTTTTCTGGAATGGTGTATCTACTGTAAATACACGGGAATTTCCTGTTGTATGAATATGCCGCAATCGTATGCAACGTGGAAAGTACTTCAGACTGTGGTTAGCTAATTCAACCTTTGGTTCGAATTATTTGATAATACTACTGTTCTGATGGCCTTTGGTGTATCGTTTATTCAATTAAATATAGAATTATCAAAGCAACATCAAGAATTATTATTTTGGATTTGTTGTTCCTTACGTTTCTCGTCCACCAATCTAGGGGTAAGCGTGCTTTCTGCAACACAGAAATGTTCCAATGAAACATTCGGCCAATTTCCCATTACTTCCTTTAAAGCGGCTGATACAACGGCCTGGCTGACTTTTTCGTTGTTGATAGTCAACAACATCGCCGTCCTTTCATGATTGATTTCTACAGTTATATTTATCACCAAATCAATGTACATTTCCTAATTTACAGCGCCAGAGACCTGCCAAGGTGCTTTTCGTTTGTGATCATGGGCGTTTGGCGGCACATTGCACCTCGTTCGTTGGCCATTGAGGTGTGAAATTTTCTCAAATATTGCAAACTCTACTTCAGCGCGATAACTCATGGTCATAAATTAACATTTTGTCTTAACAATCGTTAGTGGTGATCCCATCCCCCCAAAGAACAAGGGAATTTGTCATAGAGCTACCAGGATGGGAACTCTCTGATATTCCTTTACTACCATTTTCATATACACATTGCCGTAACGACAGTACATACATGTTACCAATGTTATCGCACCTCTGGGATACGTTTTATGTTAATAAATAGTATATATTTCAGCAACATAATTTACAATAGAAACCTTTATATCAACTCTAAACAATTTAATGGCCATACCGAATTCATTTTATGTACCAATGTTTCTATTTTGTCATAGCAAACTCACGCTTCATCATGAGTATTCCATATTAAACAATCATCATATAGTAGGCTTTTCAGTAAGCTAATGATAACTCTCAGGGGTATCAAATTATCACAAATCTAACAAAACATTTATGTATATGGCGGGGGAAAGTTCCAATTTCTTTATCTTACATAATGTACTGATCATGTATATCATTATTTGCGAGATTATATGCTCGCATAGTAACAACTATAGGATCATGAAACTGGCCTAAGATCATTTACACCGAGTACTTATCAACATAAGTAACATGAAGAAAAAAGTCCAAAGGAACTTCCACCAAAGATAGTAGTTACAATCTAGTGTTTTGTACATGACTTTACACCTGATAGCCAGTGCGTAGCAATATCAGCATATCGTTTGAATTTTCACGGAAATATCTTGTTGGGGGACTGCAAGTCCTCGACCCCCCACCCCCGCCTCCTACGCCTATGCCCTTAGCGTTAACAAATTGACATTACCTGTACAAAAACTTCACCCTTGGACATTCACTTAGTACCCCGACTTGTACAATATCTCCCATCCTGTATCGATATAATCCACAAGCTTGTGTCATCACAATCTCGTAAATTTTACCAAGTTCAAGTTCGTGGAGGAAAAACGTTTCTGGACTTTCTACATCTCTGTCGAAATAAAAATATTGTGTTAAGGTCGAATACCAGATATTGCCGAATGTGACGTATACGTTGTTTTCATCACTAATTGAACGTGACTGTGTAGTGGCGTAGTTGGTTATTAACATTTCAAATACTATGGTATGATTGTACCGTCATTCTACAATTTCTGATACTTGGCATTACCGGCCCCTTTAATTTAAAATTGATAAAACTCTCAATGCTTCATTGATGTAGCCAGCGGTGTTTCCTTTACATTTTCAATGAACAAACATATTCTACGATTCCCTTGAGAAAATGAAAACACAAGTAAAGTAGCTTGTATAGTCCAGTGGTTAAATATACATACATCATTTAAGTTAATTTAAAGGTAATGCAAACATAAATTATTTCATTACCATTATCAATGAGAAAACAGACCTATTCTGCTACGTTTCCCTTGAGAAATTGAAAAAATAAACTAGCTTGTATATTTGTTCTATGGTTAAACAAACATACATCATTTAAGTTAACTTATCAATGTGACAAGAATCCCAATAAGTTACGATTGCCGACAGAAATGGAAAATCAACTTGCATTTCATTTTCTGGTATAAATTCAAAGACCGCAACTTCGTGATATGGCAAAAATGACACTTCTGTATCATTTGGCCATAAGTTGACGCCTTGCGCTCCCTCAGAACTGCCATAACCATATGAATAAATTGTGACTCCTATATAAAGAGATAATGGATCAACTTGATTTAAGCTTTAGATTAAACATCATCGTGCGATAATATTTGAATTCAGCACCGAAATAAACGGTTAACTTTCCTTTACAATTAATGTTGTTTTTATTTCATAGAGCAATATTTTAGCAATAGTGTGTCATAGATCTGTCATGGTTCGAAAATTATATATGTCAATTATGATGGAGTACTAGTAGCTTCATTGTCGCAGCATAAGTATAGGTCATATGATTCAAAAAAGCAGCCTGCGAATTGGATCATAAATTTACCTTTAGCAACTGTCGTTTCCAAGTAAAGTTTTCTGCCGATATTATCAATACATCCGATATACCCTATGGAAGGCCAAATGCGTTTCACGATGCCAATTGGTCCTTTTGTCACCTCTTGTTCGACCTCTCTTGCCCGGTCAGGATCGCCCATACCCAGAGCTGCCGTTAGTGCTCGTCGAGTGTTATTGTCTAACTGAAGGGTCCCAGAGATTGTGCCGTTCGCCAAGTCGTCAACCAGCAGCTGCCAGTTCGCCAGGAGAATCCGGATGGCTTCTTCAAACGTAGAAATGAAGGTAGCCTCAATTACTCCTAAGGATCTTTCCTTAATGCCAAACAGCAAACGAATGTACATCGCTTCAAACATATCGCCAAGAAGTAACCCTTCTGTAGGAGTTGTGTACGAAACTAATCTTTTCATATTTTTGGGTTCAATAGCAGTCGCAGCCGCAATGGGCATTCCACATTTACTCCTCTTGAAGTCAAAATGAAAGTGGAGCTTCATAATCCTTTGCATAATCGTGACCTTTGGAAAAGTCTCCAAACTTGTGCCCTTGATGACGGCCCTGACTTTGGGTAAAAGTTTTTTGATATCTTGGGGTATCAATTTTCTTCTTCCAGTTGTTCCACTTGTGTAACACAACCTTGTTGGAGGGTCCTTCGTCATTACAAATGGCTCCCCATCTGCAACACGTTGAATGAAGTGTTCGTAATGCTTGTACACCGTTAGTGGATTAATCCTTTTCAGATTTTGGAAGCTGTCGATGCGAGACAAATGGAATTTCCTTCCATATTCAGTGTTTTTATTTTTGTTGATTATTTCCAACAATAACTGCTCTTGGCTATTCTTTACATCGCAGCACTTACTTTTGAAACATTTCAAAGCTTTCCTTCCAATGTAATTGGCTCGCAGGTTGTTAAAGATGAGGTACAACGCCAACGGGAGGCACAGCGTATTGGACCAACACTGATGTTTTACAATGATAACACCTGTCCAAACAGTAGCTGCTGTGATTCCTGTAAGCAAAATGCGAAGACTCAATGTCAACTCGGAATATGTGTATGATTTTAGTTTGTAAAGTCTAGACCAACCGAAAAGCTACATTCACTAGACTGTAGTTCCCCAACTTTGCCTAGCATTACTGATATGCAACATGATTAAACGTTCTCTCTAATCAAACTTTTGATGAAGAGTGAGAAATAATCCCACTTGTTTCTAGGCATTTTCCTCTCCAGACCCTTTTTCTTGTCAGTATTTATAAGATACAACTTTTTGTTGTTGTAAGTTTCGTACCTGCTGCAAAAGGATACTGCTGCTTAGTAACTTTGCCATGACAAAATGAAAAAGGAGCAACTTGATCTAAGTCCAAAGAGAGAGGGGGAGGTGGGGGAGGGGTTTGTCATTTTCAACATTGTTATTCAGTTAGTCTATATGTCACATGAGTAATAGTACGGCAATAACAAAAGTGTAGGAACTATCGAACTGACGATATAAGCATGATCATTGGAAAACGAAAACATGTAGGCAATCCATGCAGTTGCAGACCTCATCACATTTTTTTTTACCGTTGCCGCTTTATTGTCATCACTCACGGAGGTACAACATTAATCAAGTTTACAATTCAAGTGCTCGAAGGATTACTTGTTAATTGCGACAGCAAAATGTAACACTTTTTCAACTCTATTGACCACATGATCTATGACATTTTATATTGATATCTATTACTTATAAACATCAAAAGTCATATCCTACATGGGTACGATAGCTTCAGTCGGTTGATCATTTCGGCGTCCGCACAATAGCCAAAAGAACATATTCTGGATTTATGATTTTTGACCTTTAACACTTGATCTTATGACGTCATATGTGGCAGAAGCACAACAGGGTTGAAGCTTTGAAAAGACTTGCAGACACTTTATTTCACATAAATTTGGCTAATTGTGAACGTCGACCTTCATTGACTTTTTTAATTTGATTAATAGGATCTGAACATGGAAAGTCTAATTTTCTTCATGAGTATGAGGCATTGGGACATTTCGTCACATGCGTGTTTGTCAAAAACATTTTTTCCCCCTTTGACCCCGCATTCTTCCTCTCTCAACCAGCCAATCCCCCACCCCCCCCTCCATTTTTTAATATCAGGCCTGGATATGACGTAACTCTAAAATTAACATAACGAACTAAAACCGGGTTTGGACACTTTACAATATCCTGTAACTTTCATGTCCCCCTTTAAAGCACTTGCATTGACAGTATGAGCATTTTGAATACCCTGTTTCCATCAGATAAAGGTTAGGAAATATTCATACTGTCAGTACCAGAGCGTTGAAGTTTAGTATGTCAAGATAGTGTAGAATGGTATATTAGTTATCGGTAGATGGTCCCAACTGACTTGGAAGAATCGGTTTTATTGTGAAATAATCATAGAGATAAGAACACTTACAAACATGATTCTGAGTAGACATTTAGCATTACCGAACATTGTAGTCATAAATGCTACATAAGCGACAGTTGTCGTCGTAAAGCTCACCGTTATATAATACAGTATCTCTCTACATATATATCAAATATAAAAATAAGCATGTTAAGAAAACACAAATTCCTTACCTAGTATCGCTATTAACCAGGTTGGTGAAGGCACTTCCATGCTCAAAGAAATAAATGATGAGATAAAGGAGTGACGAAGTGATGTAAATACCGGTCAAGATGTAAAGTCACATTTGAACAGTCACCTCAGAGAGATATTTGTTACCTGAATCGAAAGGAATATGTAAATCTTGACTCTGGCTGTTTAGTAGTACCTTAGAGAAGTATATTATAGCTGATATAGTGAGAAATATCAAAGGATCAAGACATTTAGCAGACCAGAAAGAAAGCGGGTCATATTTTAACGTAAAAACGTATCCTGTATGCTTTTCATTATGATTTCTCAAGCGAAAAGTTAAATAGAAATTTCAACTGATTTATCGGCAAAGCTATCACAGTATAGAACTTATAATGTCATATTGCTCTTTACTATTTGTTGTACATAAAGCATATTTCTTGCCCAGCATGCCCATACACTTGTAAAGACGGTATTTCCTTTTCTAGAACAGGATTTCCTAGTGCGGATCAGAAAGCTATTGTCCAAATTGCTTTTGCATAACTTTCACTTCCGAAATATTTGATTTCTCATATACCTTGACTTTTAAAAACCGTGGCAGCTTTTGACACGTACTTCATACATGTTTCGGCAACTACTGTGGGAGAATCTGCGCTTTAACATATTTTCACAACCAGTACATAGACTGAGAACGTTACAGCTGTGCAATACAACATCTTTGTAGAACTTAAAAAAGGATCGAGCATGCGCATTAGGAACCAGAGCCGTATCTACGGCCCTGTTTGGACCCAGAACCTAGACACATCTCTATAAGGAACGGTATGACAGCGCCCTCTGCAAAAAAACGGTAAAGATCCATGTTTGCAGTAATTAATGCGTTAAAACAATCGACTTCTGCTAATGGGTTATCACAGCTGAATCAACATATGCATTAATATGCATGCATGACCTCCTTTTTTCTTCCTCTTTTCTACTACCTTGCGGGTTTTTTAACGATGGTTTGATTAATTTTGCCCATTAAAACCTCTGGAAATAATTTTAATTATATCCCTTAGCTTTCAATTTGATAGGTTACAAAGTGCTCCGTTCATATGCTGTCCTCTCGGTGAGTATAAATATAAACTGAACCCTCGTCCAATTCAACAGTGTCAACGAGGGTTGTGTTATTTTGTTTATAGCTTGACCAAGGATAACTCAATTACAATCTAAAGTAGGTAAATAGCTTGGAAAAAAGACCTCACAAGTGTTGACGTCACTGAACTATACGGTACCAAATTAGTGACAAATATCACGTTTTAACAAAATATCACTAGCTAACATTGAATATATCAAGGTAATGGAATGCAGAATAACGAAATAAGCCCTAAAATCAGAAATTATTAAAAGGGTGGAAAAGCACAGGAGACAAAAATTATCAACGGTGTAGATGGCACATGCAATATTGCTTCGGAAATGAATGTCATGTTATGAATTAATTACCGTACTTGTTGTTATTTATGTTGTCTATGGCATTTTTCGTCTTCCGCTTCGAGCAGTTGGGTGTGGGTGTCCCTGTTTAAAGATTATAGTCAATTTTGATATGCCGAAAACCGTTAAACAAGTGTCCTATTGGTCTAAAGTGTAACAACTCAATAGAATAACATAAGACTTTTATGTCATGGAAAAAGTCTACCCTCATATTAAAATTAAGTTTTCGACTTAAAATAATCCTGTCATTAGAATCTTTCAGAACCATCGTACTTGTTAAGGATATAGAAGAATATGTCAACTATTGAAAGATTTTGGCGACTAAAATACTGTAAGCAGCCTAATTTCAAATTAGGAGTGCAAGCATAGCAAGCACTAACGACTTGAAAGCAATGCGACATTCAAGAAGAAAATTTGAAATTTGAAATTTTCGACATGCAACTGTTCAACTTAAAATAGGTAACAACTTAAAATAGGTAAAACGTCAAAATAAGTTGAGAAATGTTACAGTTACGGAATAAAAATAAAAATATGGACCCCCCTTAGGGATTTTCACCCACAATGTTTTTCGGTTAGCTAGGACCCTCAGCTGTCACAATATACTTGTTTGCCATTACATTAGTGGTGGGTGTGGCCACCAGGACTGGTTCCATGGCAGCACTATAAAACTTGGAAAAAATCATATCTTTGGGGGTATACAACATTAAAACACAATCTAAGTGTTAAGTAACATCAATTGTATAATGCCTGGATATGAGTCATTTAAGGTTTGTATTATACCCAATCAGGACCTTTGCGATGACAACGCTTCAAAACAATTGGGGGGGGGGGGGATTTAGGATAATTCATATAATTGCAACTAAACAACATGAAAACACAATCAACGTGTCTTTGGCATATATATTTCAGACTTCCTGGTTGATTGAGCTCAAGATCAGGTCCATTTAAGGTCACAATCGAGCCCAATCAAGACCGTTGCCATGGCAACACTAGGCTGACTGAATTTGAGTTTGAAATGGACTTTGACAACAAAATGTCATAATTATGTAACTAAAAAACATATAGAAACACAATCTAGGTGTCAAGGTATATAGATTTAGGGCTGCCTGGTAGATTAGATCAAGATCATTATCATTGCAGATCAAACTCATTCCCAATCAAGACCATTGTCATGGCAACACTATGCTGACAGAATTGTAATTCGAATTTGAGAAGAAAATGTCATGTCTTTGCTCAAATATACAGTTAGACATTAGTAATTTTACATTTGGTTCTAATTTTAATTTATCATCATGGTGTTACCATGGCAACAGCCCTAATAAGACATGACAATGACCTTAAATGATCCAGATCTTGACTGCAATCAACCGGGCAGCGCCAAATCAATGTTAAAAAGACAATTAGTTTGTATTTGTTGGTATATGTATATTATATGATATTTTTCTCAAAGTCCAAATTTCATCATGGCAATATTCTCATGGCATCATGGCAATTGAGACACTAACGTTGTGCTTTTAGGTTATTTAATTACAAAGATATATTCAATTTGACATATTCTCAAATTCCTAGTTTTAACGAATGTGTTGACACGGCCACAGCGCTGGTGGCCACACCAACCATTAATTTAATGGCAAACAAGCAGATAGTGATAGCTGAGGGTCCTAGCTAAGCGAAAAACATGTTGCGGGCGAAAATTCCTAAGGGATTCGCTTTTCTTTTGTTTCTGTTTTCGGGGGGGGGGGGCTTTCGCTGCGTTGCCCTATTTCGTGCTTCTGCGTCAGTCCTCGCTTTGCTACCGTCTTATTTTAGTCTCTTGTTCTCAAGTTATTTTCTTGATGACAAGATATATTTGCGCCAAACTATATGAGGTGAGCGTGACGCATTAGCGAGTTACCCAATGGTAATACCAGTTCCTAATACAGGACGACACCATGGTTACGTACGGTTACCCAATTTACCTAGCTACGTTTATATCTTTCATGCTTAAACCTGATTTTTGTCATGTCACGCCTATTTCAATGACACAACATCTTTTGTTTTTCCCGTCAATATGGGTACTTTACTTATAGCATATATCTTACAGTTCTCATGATTTAATTCAGCTGTGTCAACGGATAGGCTACTGATTTACTACATTCCACTACAAGAGAATATACAAAACACAAATAAATGGGAACAAACATAAAAGAAAGTAAATCTGAATCAATGGTAAATAACATGCAAAAATTTGACTTGACTTTACAATATTTCGCATATAGCCACTCATCGATCTTGTAGACAGAATTATATCCTCTCACTCATACGCAAAATGGGAGCAGGGACATCCAGCAGGCAAGCAGGGAGAATCCCCTGCTAAGGAGAATCCCCTACTAGTGAGGAGGGAAACTTCGCCTGACCTCTGCCAATCGTAGTTCATGTGATTGAAAGATTGAAAACAGGTGTGCCACGGTTGTATCATTCCCTTTTCTTTCGATCTAATGTCGTTAGTTTTAAATCCATAGAAAGGATCAAGCAGCATACAGCTCTGTTATGATTGTATAAAGTGTATTTCTTTCAGAGGGAATTTCTTATAAGAATGTTTTCCCTTCTAGCTTTCCTTCCATTTCATGGCGGTTTAGTTCTTGGGATCAACGTACTCTCTAATCGTTCATGACTTGAAACGGATTACAAAGAATCTTTCTATAGTTCACATGTTCTCATTGGTTCTTCCTTCCTTTTGACACTTACAACACTTACAATACTTTGTACCAAGATGTTTTTTTTTCAAGATTAAATTTGTTGCATGAATAAATTTGGGTCAGGTGAATAAGATAGTTAGGGGGGTCTCCATTGGCCAATAGTCTAATTAAATATGATGGTCCAATATTGTTTTTGATGATAAGATATATTTGCCTCAAACCGTATGAATTGAGCGTGACACATTTGCTTTTTACCCAATGGCAATATCAGATTCTAGTACAAGACGATACCATGGTTACGTATATAAGGTTACCCAATTTACCGAGCTACGTTTATACCTTTCATGCTTAAACCTGGTTTTTGTCATGTCACGCCTATTTCAATGATACAACATCTTTTGTTAAATAGAGTAAAGCAGAGTTCTGGATGAAAGACAAATAATAAATTAAAGCAGAGTTCTGGATGAATTAATTTTCATTCCGTTTGTTTATTTCTTTGTTATAGAGATCTGATCTGAGATACAATTTTCATGGTTCAGTAACGTATCGGCAAATGAAATGAGAAGGAGGGGCGGCGGTGAGGGGAGAGTAGCTACGACCTTGAAAGGGATGCTATTGCCTCCTATAACGTATGCTTTATAGAGACTTTAGCTGCTGATAGAGTCGACCATGTCAGAGTGTTGACTTGTATTGCACATATAAAAGCTATAAAACAACCAAACCCCGTCCTCGTCACCGTCCCTTCCTCATTACCATTCAGTCTTTCAAAATGCAACAATTGTAAACAACGTTGGCTGATAAT
Organism: Apostichopus parvimensis; assembly: GCA_000934455.1. Classification (NCBI taxonomy): domain Eukaryota; kingdom Metazoa; phylum Echinodermata; class Holothuroidea; order Aspidochirotida; family Stichopodidae; genus Apostichopus; species Apostichopus parvimensis. The sequence goes on from KN882327.1 coordinate 11,434, forward strand.
AGATCAAAAT